>JASTWL010000959.1:0-63199 GCA_035220575.1 Temnothorax rugatulus
GTAGCTCGACTGAATACCTTCTGCAAAACTTAGTATGGGCGCCAGGTGCGATTCCTCGCACTACGATACACGAAATCCTGATTCCTTATTACCTCAGGCGTGAGTCCGGTATAGGAGGAGAGGGAGCGTAGCGCAATGAACACACCACAATTATAACAAATTAATATTTAATGAGAAAGCATATTGGATAGAACAGTTCGGCCGTAATGGCGGCGCAACACCCGCCGCGAACACGATACTCTTCGGGCCGGAGTACGCTAGGAGCAACCTGTTTCTCTATAATAAGTTACAACGAATCCCACCCCGCGTGTCTCGGTACTGACACGCACCCAGATTACGACCAAATCCCACCCTAAATCGCGCGGTACCGACAACGATTAATTACCACTCGACGCAACAGATTTACGATTCAACGCACACATCACTCGACGCACATTTCACAACTCGACGAAAATTAGCCGCGAACAACTTACGAAACGATAACGACTTTGAGCCCTCCTACAATCGTGAACGGCCCGCGACACGATTACAATTCGCGATACGGTAATCACTCCAACGCCTTATGTGATCTCGCAGTCCCGCAACCGCAATGACTCCGCGAGTCCCGAAATTGACCGCGAATCTCTCGATTCCGCGAGTCCCGAAATGACCGCTAATCTTTATGATTCCGCGAGTCCCAATACACAATATGCGGAGGCGCCCTGTACGCCGTGACGCGATCACGCGGAGCTCACGCGGCCCCGCGATGATACGGTGCCCGGTACGCACGAAGAACATCCCGCCCAAAGACCGCTCGATCACGCGAAGGGCCTTTCGCCGTTCACGATAATCCGGATCGAATCGTTACCTCGACACATTTAAACGCACCGCGATAATGCGACAATTAGCTCGACGACACGACAATTATACACGTTGACTGCCGGCGGCCGCGCACTCGAACTCCCGAGACGGGCTGTTACGTATTTCCCCGACCGGGCCCTCCCGCGGTATTCCTCTCGAGATGATTAATACGAATACATACTTTCGCGGCACAACGCGATTCCCGGGAGGGCCTCGGTATTGCGACGATCTTACTTGTGATGCCTGAACAGTGGCCTTACAATTGGTCCTTCGTTCGCCGGTAGCAAGTAGTTTCGCTCGGAAACGGGGCTGGTGGTACCTCACGAAATGATGGCTCGCACGACAGTGACGGCCCTCTGGCTCGGCGGGACCACGCTGGGCCCGCGCCTGCGCTCCTGCGCGCCGGTGTTGCACGCCCTGTCCCTCTTGACTAGTGCTGCGCCCTCGTGACGCGGCGCCTGACCAAGGCGCCCTCGCGTCTGCCTCCACCCGCTTGCGGTAGTGCCAAGATGGCGCCGGGTCCGGCTACTCAGGCCGCGACTCCGGGATCGGTTGCTCGACGGCCAGGCTGGCCAGGCCACGGCTCGTCGACCGGTGGCATAACTCCGGGGGTGGTTACCCCTTTGACGGGGACCTTCGTCGGGGCGTCCCCCTTTCCGGTTCCTCCGTGTTCGGGTCGTCGTTCCGTGTTGTGGGCCAGTGTTCTCCCTGACAGGCGTTATGCGGTACCGGCTATGGGCCCCAGCGTGATCCGTCCGTCGACCGTCCGTCCTCGATACGTCCAGCCGGTCGCTCCCAGATTCCCTCGGTGCGACTTTAGTCGGTACAGTACTCTTTTTGGCCATCTGCTCCGCACCTGTAAGTCTCGCAATCTCGTTAACCTAATTCTAACGCTAACGCCCCGCCCGCCCCGGGCGGAGGCACCACCCTTGACGTCTCCCTCGGCCGAGCTACCATCCGGGCCGGGGACGCGACGATTGTCACATCACAATCTCCATACTTCCTTCTTGCTAGTTGCTTCTCTCGCCTCTTTTATAACTCTCTCCCTTTCTATCTCTTTCTTCTCTTTTATTTTCTCCTCATATTCTTTTTTCTTTAGAATGTACCTCTTTTTATCTACTTCTCCCTTTCTCCATTTAACTAGTTTCTCTCGTGCTTCTCTCCTTAGTCTTACACATTCACTATCCCACCATTTGCTTTTTTTCTTCGATCTCTGGTCTTCTCTTATTTCTTTCCAAACAGCAGCCTGTTTTACTGCGTTCTTTATTCCTTCCAATATTTCTTCTATGTTCGCACCCTCTATTCTTGCCTCTTTCATTCTCTCCTTGTAATTTTCCGTTCCTTCTTTTGACCAATTCATTATTCTCTTTACTCTTTTCTCCCCTTCTCTTCTCTCACCAGTTCCTTTTACCTTCAATATTACGGGCTGGTGATCAGAATCAATAGCATCTCCAATCCTTATTTCCTCAGTTTTCTCCCAAATTTCCTAGTTTCCAATTATATAATCTATTACCGATTCACCTCTCCCTCCTATAAAAGTGAACTCTCCGTCTATGTCTCCCTTTGTTCCGTTCATTATTCCTAATTCTTCTATACACAGAGAGGTTAGATTGACATGTAGACCTTGCGTTTTGCGAACTGTGGCCTATGTAGACCGGGCTTAACGGCGCGCCTTATTTCTCACAGCCGCCGCCGTTAGCGTTTTTAATTTTTTAAATTTTAGCAACGTTATTTATATATTTACAGTTTAATGCTACGCTAGCGAAAAATTTAAATGCCTGACATTATTACTTATGGATGTCCGCACATATTTTATTTTAAATCTTCTTGCATAGATCAAAGCTATCAAGTGTTTTTTTTGCTTGTTTAAAACGTTTTTTTTGTTTAAAACATGTTTTTTTTTATACCTTAGTTTAAAACACAAATAAAACATAAAACATTGTTTTAAACAAAGAAAACCAATGTTTTTTGTTTAAAATAAAAAAAAAACATGTTTTTTGCCAACCCTGATGCCAACATTGTGATATTGCTTCATAAGTTTTATCATTTAGTATATTTACCTTAGTTACAATAAAATCGTAAAACGTCTAATGGTGCTGTAATATAAGATCCTCCTTGATATACATTAACTGATCTGCCATTACTGTTTTAAGCTCGCTGAATTCATGCCTCAGAACTTCTGAACATCTCTGAAGAAACTGATAGATAGAATTACCTGTATGTGAAAATTAAATTTATGCAGCAGAACATTATACATCACGCCAATGTTACTCCAAAAGTGACACTGGAGTATCTCTAAATCACTGATACATATATATATATATATATATATATATATATATATATATATATATATTATAACATTCCGGCCATGGCCAGATCCATCCCAATAACTGAATGTGATCTCAATTTCTTCTTCCTTCAACGCGTTTTACTTTTTAGCCCATTCTTGCTTTAATTCTTCCCTAAGTTTATTTTCCTCCTCCTCCCTTTCCCTATCTGGCAAGAAACTTGTATCTACATCTGGATTTTTCTTATCTTCTTAATCGCGGGGCCATCAGATTGCACATTTTCTGACTGCGGGGATTTTTTGGCATCTTTTCTTCGCCGCTAGCGCTCTTTCCTTTTCCTGTTCTTTTTCACGTTCCATCTATATCAAAGCATCAAATACACGTACAAAAACACAAATTATGAGATAATCGGGATCATAAGAAGATCGTAAGAAATTACTTGTGACTCTTGTGAGTATCAGGACTTGTGAGATGTTCGCTCAATTTAACGGCGGCTTTTCTCTTCCATTCCGCGTGACCGACGGTACCTACATGCCCATTTTGTGACATCTAGCCTTAACATCTTTGTGATATCGTCATCATTAGGATTTTCTTCGTATCCTATCTTCTGAAGAAGCCCATCGAAAATTCCTGATATGTATAACTAGATGACATTCAGAGCACTGAACAGAAATCACATATAATATGTATAAACCGGACATATAACATCGTGTTATTTTTACATTAATAGGAAAATTATTACACTAACTCAATAAGCGTTGAACTTGCATACATAAGTGAATCTCGCGTTTTATGTAAAATTTTGTAAAAAACCGGTAACCTAACCTATGTTTACGCGAGCGTTACTTCTGTAGTAATTTATGATACGATAATTCTTCCGCGTAAACGAGAGATTTTATAGTAACTACGATGATATCGTATAAGTTGTTACAGAAGTAATACTCACGTAAACAACTACTATAATTTCTGTCACATGTACTTATTAGTCACGTATAAAAGAGTCACGGTGCGGTCTCGCTTCGCGTGTACTTGATGCGATATGATATATATTATATATTATAGGATAATTACATGTAATATAAAACAATTACCTTGAATCGCGTACTCGACATAGAGTCACGTATACTACGTTTACGCGAGCGTTACTTCTGTAGTAACTTACGATAATTCATCATTCGTTTACGCGGAGTAAATTATCGTACATATATATATTATACAAGTCCCGTTTACACGAAGAACAATCCCGTTCACGCGAACGAATTATCGTAAGTTACTACAGAAGTAACGCTCGCCTAAACGTAGTAACGGTCGGTCTCGCTCCACGCGTATTTGTTTGTCACTACCGTGTCTCTTGAATGATAGGTTAAGACTGATGACTGTGACAGCGCGCTGAACGCACTGTCTGCACTGCACGCAGTACACACACGTATATTATACACTATCTCTATCAGACGGCGACGTGTTCACGATCGTCACTATTTCTATCTAGGTTATTATTTATTAACTTACTGACAGCGCGCTGAACCGGCTAACTGCACTAACTGCACTGAGCGCAGTACGCAAACGTAATAATAACATACCGATTTCGAAACTGGCGATACCAGCACCGCCAGTGTCGAAAAAGTGAAAGTGACGTTTCTCTCAGTCCTCTGATTGGTTGAGAGCTTGAGAGTCGACGTAGACGACGTAGACGACGTATCTTAATATAAAATTTTCACATTTTCGACTTTGCGTCGCAATATCTCCGCTCGTAGGGCACGTAGCGGAAAATGTTATAGGAGATACTCCCCCAATTCGAACCCCAAGCTATCGATCAAGCCTACTTAGAACTTGATCCGTTCACTCGTTATATGAGATCTCAACATCTCGAGTACTCGCAACCCGTCGCGTCGCATAAAGAGTCACGGTCGGTCTCGCGCTCCGCTTTAACAGAGTCCGCTTGTAAAAGAACTGTATACTTAACGCGAGACACTACCGTGTCTCTTGATTAACACTACCCTTCTACCACCGATAGTTATTAACCAGACGCCTCTCCCTTTTGTTAGTGATGTGAAAAATTTGGGTTAATCTTAATGTCCAACCTGTCATGGAAGAAGCACGTTCTTCACAATTCACAGAAAGTTCACCACGCTCTGTACAAACTCAAATTTAATAAGAACTCCCTTCCTACTGCGCTTAGAATCAAACTCGTTAATACTTTTGTCTTACCACACATTGACTACTGCTGCCTTGTTTATCATGGTTTAAGTGGTGAGTTGGATACTAAGTTGCAGAGACTTGTTAATTGTTACATAAGATTTATTTTCAATCTCAGAAGAGATGAGCATATCACTCCGTTCAGGCGTCGTTTGGGATGGCTCTCGGTCAGAAATAGAAGGCTTTATTTTCTTGGCTGTCAAATTTACCGAGTTCTCTACGCTCAATCTCCTTCTTATCTTCAGGAACTTTTCATTCCTCCTGATTCAGCTTTGAGAAGATCAGACCGCTCGGCCTCATCCTCGCATACATTTCACATTCCTCTCCACAGAACTGTTACCTACCGCAATTCTTTCCGACTCTCTGCAATGTACTTTTGGCACTCTCTTCCTGACAATATTAAATCTGCGTCTTCTCTTGGCTCTTTTAAGAATCTCCTTCGTCCGTATTTATTTGCTTTGGAGTCTGACTGACATTGATTGCTTTCTGTTCGCTGCTTACTGTTTGGCGCACTTGCGAGTCTGTGTCCTTCTCTGTTGAACTGTTAGCTCTTGATTAGTATTATGATTTATGTTTGAGCTTAATTGCGATACTTGTGTATTATTTTATTATTATGCTCTGCTATCATGCTTTGTTGAACTGTTAGCTCTAAGATTAGTATTAAGATTTTTAGTCTAAGTTTATCTGTGATACTTTTGTATATAATGATTGCGTTTTTGCATTCTGTTTGTGCTTACTCCCACTTTGCCTTTTAGCCTACGCTTGGGCATAATAAATAAATCAATCAATCAATCTCTCTCTCTCTCTCTCCCTCCCTCCCTCCCTCCCTCCCTCTCTCTCTCTCTCTTTCCCTCTCTCTCTCCTCTCTCTCTCTCTCTCTCTCTCTCTCTCTCTCTCTCTCTCCCTCTCTCTCTCTCTCTCTCTCCCTCTCCCTCTCCCTCTCCCTCTCCCCCTCCCTCCCCCCTCCCCTCCCCTCCCTTTTCCCTCCCTCTCCCTTCCCCTCCCTTTCCCTTTCCCTTTCCCCTCCCCCTTCCCCTCCCCTCCCTCTCCCTCTCCTTCTCTCTCTCCCTCTCTCTCTATCTCTATCTGTCTATCTAAACATTATTATTTATATAACATGATATATTACATAATGTATGGATATCAAAGTCTGAACACACACACACAGACAGAGGGGGTTTGGAGTCGTAAAATACTGTGGGAGTGACGAACCATGGGGTCCTGATCTCTGCTGTGACACACACACACACACACACACACACCACACACACACACACACACAGATAAAGAGGGTTTGGAGTCGTGAAATACTGGGAGTGACGAACCACGGGGTCCTGATCTCTGCTGTGATACACACACAGATAGAGAGGGTTTGGAGTCGTAAAATACTGTGAGAGTGACGAATCACAATCTCTGCTGTGACACACACACACACACACACACACACACACACACACACACACAGAGGCTTTGGAGTCGAAAAATACTATGGAAGTGACGAACCACGGGGTCCTAATCTCTGCTGTGACTGACACACTCACTCAAACACGTACACAAACTCGCGCGTAAAAAAATTGATTATTTTTACAAAATTATTAAATATTGTGGGAATTTCGAGATATAACATCGTCTTTGAAATATTGATCTTATTGTATTTAAAAGTGATGTTAAATTTGGATAATTAGGATTATTAATGGATGGACGTCTCAAAATCTCTTTCCACATATTATCAAAATTGAGTTTTGTAAGATTTCCTTTCTCTTCTAAAGTAAAATCGGAATGCAGCGTAAGCCATTCTTCTTTTAACCCGTTTTCATCGAAAGCACTTAACGTTCTTGCAATAAAAATAACATCGTTAAAGGATGTTTTTCTGTTAATAGAATCAAATAAAGCTATGTGTTGTTGGAAAACTTCTAATTTATACAAAAATACGTGGTCGGGGCTATCTGTCCTATTTTTGATGGGGCAATGTGTCCACACTTCAATGACGAATTGTTCTTTTATAAATAGATAATGGTGCGTAACTACAAAAGAAAGACTTTTCTTGAGACGGATAAGATAAACATATACAATAAAATTATATTTAGAGCGATTAAAAGAATAAAAATTGAGCGATAATCTTTTTAAAACAGCGTTAGACTTTGGAATAAATGTTCGGGCTCTCACTCACTACTGTAAAAAAGTCACCTGCGAGCAACTACTTGATCCTGCGATTCAAGAATCGTCACCAAATTTTCATTTTAAAAATACACGTCAAGTTAAATATATGAGTTTGTCTTAAATTATTTAGTATTTTCTATTTCAAATGCTGCCGAGGATAAAGTAAAAGCCCCAAATAAAAAAAAGATTAAAGAATTGAAAGGGCAAAAGAAACTCATCACATTGATTTTGCAACGGACTCAAAATCAGTTTGATGCTACCGTATATAAAGAAAAATCAGCTCTACGCAGGAAACTTGTAAAAAAATCTACACAAAGTGCCTACTACTTCTCTGACTCCAACGACTAGGCATTTTTTCAATATTATATATTAATAATAAATAATATTATGAATAAGTATAGAAATAAGTATAGAAATTAACATAAATAATATGTTTTTTATTATGTGGACAAATAGCCCCTCGAATGTGGACAGATATCCCCGCATATGGGGCTATCTGTCTACGCTTGACTTGTCCACTTAAAAAATTCGCCTCTTTAAAATGTTAAAAGATCAACGATTCTAATTATGTTTTTTTTTTTAATAGCAAGGTTGAAAAGGTTATGTTGCGACGTAAGTGTGGGCCCACAGACTATCTCGCCGAGCGAGACAGTTAAAGGATCGACAAAACACGAGCGCGTCGCGCCTTTGATCTCAACGCTCGAGACCACCGAATCCGCGTGTTGTTATGTGAGCGTGATCATTCATTGGACGGCATTCGATGGTGCGAGCCAATCCGCGAGGTTCGTGCGTATACGACCATAGCGATATATATACAGCGATGCGTAGCGACCGGGCAGAAAAGAACTTTGACTTCGTCAGAATAAGATCGCGATCATATTTAAGTGAGTAATATCGAGACCGAGTTCTCGAGCATAGGTACGGGCCGAGTCCCGGCGTGAGCGAAACCAACGAGGCCGAGACCTCGCAATTGTACGGACATTTTAATAAACAAGTTAACCCGAAACTAGTGTTGTGGATTGAATTCCCATAACCACGAGACATTTTTGGTGCCTCCTGTGAGGTCGTGTGCGGAGATCGTACACGATCAAGAAACGAATAGCGGCCATTGAGTGATCGTCAGCTACGACAAAGGGATCCTCGTCGAGGCTACCACGATTTCAGGATACTGACAAGCAGTGGCCTTTCCATCACGCACAATAACCTCTAAGGAAAGTCACATTACAAGGACAGAGGACGAGGCGGCGCGGCGAGAGAAGGGCTAAGGGCAAGTACATTCCGTGTACATATTATATCGTCGATTGAGCAATTCTCCCATCCTTTACCTTTTCAAACGGCATTATGGCCGACCGAGTTAAACTGCTCGTTCAAAGACGAACGTCGTTAAAATCACAAATTACTAACTTAACGAATGTAGTAGCTAAAGGACGTTACGATAAGATCGCGGTAAAGTTACGCATGGCCCGCATTACGAAACTGTATCATGCATACGAAGAGTTTAATGACGAGCTCGTGCTATTGGATCGAACAACGGTAATGACGACGAGTTCACAAATGTTCAAGAAAGATTTTATTCGATTGCAAGTAAAGTAGAAGAAATAGTAAATCCTATCGCTTCGAGCGCGAGTAATGGTACTATAATTAACGAGTCGCAACCCAGCACTTCCGGGGCCACGGCAATGGCAAAACGGCGCGTAAAATTGCCAGAAGCGTCTTTACCTCATTTCGACGGTCAGTACGAGAACTGGCTGTCCTTCAAAAACACCTTTATTGTCATGATAGACTCGCAGCCGCATCTGTCCGATGTCGAAAAACTTCAATATCTAAAATCGGCATTAACGGGCGAAGCGGCCAATAAAATAAAGATTTTATCAATCGAAGGCGCAAATTATCATAGAGCGTGGGAATTGTTGAAACGTTCGTACGAAGTCAAACGGATATTAATTTCACGCCATTTGTCATTACTCTTAAACATGCCTGTTTTAGACAAGGAAACTACCGACGGCTTAACTAAGCTTGCCGACGATGCGCAACAGCATGTCGCGTCTTTATCCGCGTTAGGAGTCAATGTAGGGTCCGAGATACTCGTGAATTTATTAGAGAGTAAATTACCAAAGAATGTCGCGGAGAAATGGGAAGAAACACTGGATCGGGACGAATTTCCGAAAATCGACGAGCTATACGAATTCTTATACCGAACCGCCGTCCGCGTGTCTAAACGTGTTCGCGCAGAAACATCTAAACTAGTCGAAGATAAAATACAGTCTTCCCCAAAGAAAAGACGAATAGGTAGTAAAGCATTTGTGGTTAGTGTAACGAGCAATTGTGTGGACTTGTAAAAGTAAGCAACATCCGTTGTTTAAATGCAATGCCTTTAAACAATTAACAATCCCGAAACGCATTCAACTCGTGAGAAACGTGATGCTTTGTTATAATTGCTTACGTTCACATCGAGGTAAGGCTTGCAACTACACTAACTGTACAATTTGTCAGAAGCGGCACAACACGCTTTTACATCTCGACAAACAAGCGAGTGTATCCGCGACCACGGACGCGACGGATTCGAAGGAAACAAAAGGTGGATGACTAGTAAAGGGGAAGGATAATCGGGCGACATGCCTCACAGCGATTTCACCCACTTTTACCCCCCAATTGATGACTACCGCAACGATATTTATTCGGGATCGCGATTGTAAACAGGTTAAATGTCGCGCCTTATTGGACACATGTGCTTCCGCCAATTTTATCTCCGAAGGTCTCGCAAAATGTCTAAGTCTCCCTCTAACTACATGCGCAATGCCAGTCGGCGCAATCAACTCGATGAACACAGTGTCAAGGGGCATTGTTCGAATCAATATTCAATCTATACATAGTGAGTTTCGCAAGGATTTATTATGTTTGTCGATTCCAACGATAGCAGATTTAGTTCCGTCTGAAATTTTCCTACGAGATTCCATAAAGATACCATCTAATATTAAATTAGCGGATCCAGAGTACCCCGTCCGGTTGATTTGCTGATCGGCGCAGGAGCAACATTATCATTATTCTCCATAGGTCAGATTGATTTATCCCAGCGAGATCGCGATTTATATTTACAAAAGACTCGCTTCGGCTGGGTCGTTGCGGGCGGAACATCAAAGCAGAATTATCCAAAAAATGCCGTATGTCAATTGACTAGTCTAGAACAACAAATCGCTAAATTTTGGACAATTGAGGAAGTATCAATTGAGTCAACAAAAACCCGCGAAGAACTTGATTGCGAAGCGCATTTCGCGAATAATGTTACTCGCAGCCGCAGCGATTGTTACACGGTACGATTACCGTTTCGACAAAACAATAAACGCCTCGGCGATTCGCGAACCGTCGCGCTTAAACGCTTGAATTCATTAGAGCGAAAGTTTGAATCAGACCCGGCCTTGAAGACCGCCTATTCGCAGATAATACAAGAATATTTAGACTTAAAACAGATGTCCATAATAGATGACCCTTCGGATGAGGGATATTATATGCCACATCATGCAGTAGTTAAATCCTCGAGTAACACCACTAAAATTCGCGTAGTGTTCGACGCGTCGGCAGATTCAAGTAATGGCATATCTTTAAACGATATCTTAATGATAGGGCCAACCATTCAAGATCCATTGTTCGTACATCTGATTAGATTTCGTACATATAAATATGCCCTGACGGCAGACATTGAAAAGATGTATAGGCAGATAGAGGTACATGAAGACGATCGAATATACCAACGCATATTATGGCGCATACACAATAAAATAAAAACTCTTCAAATCAATGTCGTTGTTTTCGGCCAATCCTCGTCACCTTTTCTTGCCATAAAAACGGTTCAAAAACTAGCCGACGATGAGCGTGACGCGTATCCTACGGCAGCCACAGTTCTTAAAGAACACTTATACGTAGATAATTTACTTTCCGGTACGAATAAAGTCAGTGAAGCTCGCACATTGCGAGACGACATAATCACGGTAACGTCACGAGGCGGTTTCAACATGCGAGAATGGGCATCGAATGACAAACGCGTTCTTGCCGATTTAAATTCCAATGCGATCAATCCGAATCTCATGCTCGACAAAGACAATCCTTTAAATACATTAGGCATGATGTGGCGCACACACCATGACGTATTAGGCTATTCAGTACGCTCGATTAATCTCGCGGAAAGAATTACGAAACGAACTATGTACTCAGAGATTGCAAGAATTTACGATCCACTAGGTATATTGGGCCCTGTCATATTATACGCGAAAAGATTAATGCAAATATTATGGCAGTGCAAGGTGGAATGGGACGAATCCATCCCACCTAGTATGCATCAAAGATGGATAGATTTCGCGACTCAATTAGATTTACTTAATGAAGTGTCTATCGATCGCCAAGTACTGATTCCGGATTATACCGATTTTCAAATTCACGGATTCTGCGACGCGAGCAAAACCGGTTACGGTGCGTGTATATACATACGGTCCATCGATCAACATAAAAACGTTCGTTGTCATCTCCTCTGTGCGAAATCTAGAGTCGCATCGTTGAAAACCGTAACGATACCTCGTCTCGAACTGAACGGCGCGCTCTTATTAGCTAAATTATATCGCGAGGCATGTCGTGCGTTAGGAGTGTCACCGAGCAGCACAACCCTATGGTGTGATTCGGAAGTCGTATTACATTGGCTGAAAACTTTACCACATCTCTTAAAAACGTATGTATCTCATCGGGTCACTCAAATTCTAGAAATCACCGATGTAAAGGTTTGGCGACATGTTAGATCAGAACATAATCCGGCGGACGCATTATCCAGAGGTCAATTACCGGGTGCTTTTCTAAAGAATAAGTTATGGTTTAACGGACCGGAGTGGTTAGCCAGGGGGGAAAGCGAATGGCCCGTCGGAATCAAAAAATTAACCGAAATACCAGAACTAAGAAAGAACATATGTTTATCAACGATCGCCAAGGATTGCAGTTTTATTGAAAAATATTCGTCATATTCACGATTATTAAGAATTATGGCGCTATGCCTGCGCTTTCGTCCGAAAAATACCTTTCGAGGGCAGATAAGCATAAGGGAAATAGATGAAGCGGAGACACGAATAATAAAAATCGTACAAGAGTCTTGCTTTTTAGGCGAAGTAAATGAACTTGCGAAGGGGCGATCGGTGAAGAAAAGTAGTATTGCCGCGTTAAACCCATTTATCGACGAAAGGGGTTTGATTCGCGTGGGCGGACGTCTCAAGATGTCGGACTTAACTTTTTTTCAAAAACATCCAATATTACTTCCAAGTCGTCATTTCATAACGGATTTAATTATTAAGGAAACGCATGAAAAATACTATCACACAGGCATTCAAACAACCTTATACATCATTAGACGCAAATTTTGGTTACTTGATGGTCGAAATCGAGTACGTAAAGTCGTTCGATCATGCATACGATGTTTTCGATTTAATGCCGACACAGTTAATTATAAGATGGCTGATCTACCGAAGAGCCGAGTATGCAACGCGATTCCATTCACCCACGTCGGGATCGATTTCTGCGGCCCATTTTTTATTAAAGAGAAAAAATATCGAAATCGAAATCGGATCAAAGTATACGTCTGCGTGTTTATATGTATGGCAATAAAGGCGGTACATCTAGAAGTCGTGAGCGATTTATCCACCGAAGGATTTTTAGCGGCTTTGCGGCGCTTTATAGCAAGACGAGGTATTCCGACACATGTTTATTCAGATAACGGAACCAACTTTATAGGAGCGAACAATGAGTTGAAAGAATTATATCTTCTTTTTAACTCCGACGAACACAAGAATCGGATGAATCGATTCTCGGTGGAACAACATATAACTTGGCATTTTATACCTCCTATAGCTCCACATTTCGGTGGACTTTGGGAATCTACGGTAAAATTATTTAAGCATCATTTTAAACGTATAGTCGGAGATCTCTTGTTTACATTCGAGGAACTGAATACCTTCACAACCGAAATTGAAGGAATACTCAATTCAAGACCTATTTCCGTTCTTTCATCTGACCCCAATGACCTTTCCGTTTTAACACCTGCCCATTGCTTAATCGGTCGACCATTGATTAATATGCCTGAGCCTGATTTCTCGTCTGTCCCAGCCAATCGGTTGTCCACTTGGCAGCATATTTCCAAGGTGCGGCAAGACTTTTGGGCACGTTGGAGTTTGGAATATCTCAATGAGCTCCAGGTCCGTCGAAAATGGATAAAGGACGGAGAAAAAATCAACATCGGAACGATCGTACTCATCAAGGAAAAGGGCCTCCCTTGCTCTCAATGGGCTTTAGGCAAAATTGAAGAAACTCATCCGGGTCAGGATGGAGTAGTACGAGCTGTTTCCGTGAAAACGGCGACTGGAACGTTGAAGCGAGCGGTGAAGTGCCTATGTCCACTTCCTATCGACCAATAATGCGACGCCACACGAATGTATCTCAGTTACAACAGTCTTATCGATGTAAGACAATAACCTAAATGAGGGTTGATCGATATCCTCTCAACGGGGGGAGTATGTTGCGACGTAAGTGTGGGCCCACAGACTATCTCGCCGAGCGAGACAGTTAAAGGATCGACAAAACACGAGCGCGTCGCGCCTTTGATCTCAACGCTCGAGACCACCGAATCCGCGTGTTGTTATGTGAGCGTGATCATTCGTGGATTGGACGGCATTCGATGGTGCGAGCCAATCCGCGAGGTTCGTGCGTATACGACCATAGCGATATATATACAGCGATGCGTAGCGACCGGGCAGAAAAGAACTTTGACTTCGTCAGAATAAGATCGCGATCATATTTAAGTGAGTAATATCGAGACCGAGTTCTCGAGCATAGGTACGGGCCGAGTCCCGGCGTGAGCGAAACCAACGAGGCCGAGACCTCGCAATTGTACGGACATTTTAATAAACAAGTTAACCCGAAACTAGTGTTGTGGATTGAATTCCCATAACCACGAGACAGGTTATACCATTAAAATTTTAGCCAAATATCTTTATTAGCTTTTTAGTAAACTTGAAGAAAGCGTAAAGAGTGGACACAGCCCCGGTCTCCCCTAAACCCTCTACAAAATTGATAATAGCTATTTTTGCCCAAATACAGACTGGTGAGGAGATATTCCGGAAAAAAACCGGTTTTGTGCTCCATTTTTCCAAGATGACGGCGCGAGCAGAAATACGTCAAGGTCAAAAACTTGGATTTTTTATTAGGACCCCAAAATATAAAACATATGCAAAAATCAGAACTACCCGACATTTTGCAGGGTAAACTTACCTGGGGTAACCTACGGAAGTGATCAGTGCGTTCCCCGAGGCTCCCCCTACACATCGCAGTGTTAGGGTCACTCGTAGGTGGTTTTAGCCGGTAGGCTATGGGTCACTGCACTTCTTGAGGGCGTGCGGGAGGGGGCCTCGGCCTTCCTCGCCGCTTCCCTCGTAATCGGGATGCATACTCGTAGAATCCGGCACTCCCTCGCCCCACCCCGGGGCGAGGGGTCTTCCCCCCGCAAGGGGGGTCACTGGCAGCCATCCCTCGGACGCGGCGGGGCGCTCCCCGATCGGCGCCCGTGACTGGTTGCCCGCGGGCGCTCCCTGATCGGGCGTCGTGACTGGTTGCCCCTTGCCGCTCCGAGGTGGGCACGGTGATAGAAGATTTCCCCCTACGTAAAAAAAAAAAAGGGTAAACTTACCTAGCTACTGGCCTATTAAACATATCCAAAAATTGTAAAGGACTTTTTGACTCAGTTTTTTATATAGAATATGCGATTTTTTTAATTACATTAATTGAACACTCTGTACAGTAGTCATAAAAATAGTATTGTAGTCAAGATATATAATCAAGAAAAACAAAACTTGTGATATGTATTGTAATATATAGTAAAAAAAACTAAACTAAACTAAAATATTTTGTATTTGAATATTGTCTTTTATGAATAAAGATTATAATATTTTTAAAATAAATTTTAAAAGTACAAGACATCACAGATGCGCGCTTCGCGCACTCTGTTTAGCTTTAACATTATGCTATTACTATTACTATTAACTCCTTGATACACAAAAAAGTTGCAAAATAAACGTTTTACTAAACATTTATTCAAATTACGTGTAGATTTAATAAAAGGGCGAGGGTTAGCCTTGCGTCATGCTGCCCAGGGACTTGCTTATATTCGCCCTCAACTGAGATTTACTTACGAGTTGGTCTTACCGCCTAGCAGTATCGTTACGAACTAGTGAGATCTCGTATGCAAAGCCAACGGATATGGCAGAATATTTAGATATTATGAGATTATAATATCTCACGACATCCTATTGGAATATCCCGAGCACAATCTACTTGGATATCTGTGGGATTGCATTTGAAAATCTGGGACAATTTGAGATATCGTCAGGATAAAGTGTACTCTATAGGACGTAAATAGGATGGTTTACTTTACCCTACGTGGGTGGTTTTTGAAAGTTTATCCCAGTTTAATTCCATAATATCCTATTTTTATAAAATTATCTACTTTATATAGAATCTATTCACATATATTCACACAAGTAAGGATTTACTTCATATATTTATTTTATTATTAAATTTTATTTTGGGAAAATATTACATTGTTCTTTATAACATTCCTCGTACACATATTAGTCTGCAAAGTACAATACATTAATATACTCCCTCAATGTAACGTAACGTAATACACAGAAGTTATAAAAATAATATAGTTAATAGTTATAAAATACTTGAAGGAAATTAATTTTTTATATTACTTATACTATTTATACTATTACTATTTGACCTACTTACTATAATAATAAGTTTAATGTTGCAGAAAAAAAACTAAAATAAGGAATACTGGAATTTAAACTTCTCCATTTAAATGATTACTTTTATTTAATTAACAGGTTACATCTGTGTTATTCTCCATTTGGACATATCTGGCCCAAGCGGGAAAATCTTTAATTCCGTAAGCGAAAACACCCCATGTCTGGAAGAAAACGACTTCCACTATCAAACTGTAAATCGCAGGTGCACAGCCTCCAGCAATCAACCAACTTGTCGGAATATGTCCTGCAATCGTTATAATCGCGTTTGGTGGTGTCCCAACTGGCAAGCGGAACGAAAACGAACTCATCAGCGTGGCTGGTATCATCAAGTACATGGGATGTATCTCCATCGCCACGCACTGAAAGACAGATATACAAAAATTAAAATTTTCTTCTTTTCGGAATAATTTAACAAAATTATACTGTCCAACAAGATATTAAAGTATAAGATATATTAACATAGTTATATACAGAAAATAATGTAATAAATAATGCGGTAATAATAATAAAAGATAAAATTAAGGAATAAAAAATAAAATAAGATAAATGATATTACGTGAGTCACGACCGTTATAATAACAATCAAATAAATAAAAAATATCTCAATATAGGGTTGAATTGGATCTTTGTGCCTAATAATATTATTGTATGAAATTTATATATATTTTTGTTCCCAGCAGACTATGTGATTACTGTCGGTCTTAAAACGAATATCCCTTATGGAAAAAGACATTCAACTTTTGGTGTTAACCGTTAAAAAACACCAAAGAAAAACCCTTAAAGTTGGGTGTGATTTCGGACCGCCAATTGAAGGTTAACCATCAATTGAAGGTTAACCTTCAGTTGGTGATCTAAAACTCACACCCAACTATAAAGGTTTTTCTTTGGTGTTTTTTTAACGGTTAAACACCAACAGTTGAGTGTATTTTTCCGTAAGGGTACAGCGCGGTCACCCATCTGAGTCAGTACCGCACCTAACAACGCTTGACATCGATGATCGAACGGACTAGTGGCGATCCTTTGATTCTGACGCTTCCTTGTTGCTTATACTCCTATATAACATATCTTTATAGCGTTCAAAAATCGTGTATTGATAATAACTGGTAAATATTAAAAATAATGATGCAATTACAATTAATAGTACAATAATTATTAATATAAAATTCGTATATTTAACATAATATATAATATTAATATAATAACGTTAACAGCATGCATGAGAACGCCTAAAGACGCTACCTGACAAAATAAAGAATTTATTTAATAAATTGAAAAATAATTAAGAATCAAATTTAAAGAAACATAAATCTAAAAAAAAATCTATTCTTTTTGTATGTGTGTGCATATATGTTCACGGAGTAAATTATAGTACTATATTATCAATACTTGGTTAATAATAATAATAAGGGCCGTCAATTGACACTTAACGAAGATTAACATAATAACATTTAAACGACACCCAATGATAAAGGGATCATGGCGACACTGATTAAATCGACATAGAACATTAAAGGTTAACACCCTGTTAACACCAAACCAACATCCAATGATGAGGATCAATCTTCAACCTACACTAAACATTAAGGCTTAATCCCCAACCTACACTTATCATTGAGGATTAAACCCACAACTTACCTAAACCTTAATGGTCAACACTCAATCTACACCTATTTTAAAAGTTGACACTTAACTTTGATGGCAAACACTAAACTTACGCCCAAATTTGAGTGTCAACTCGCCTAAGTTTAGTGTTTACACTTAACTTTGAGTGTTAACCATCGAAGTTGAGTGTACTTTTTCATAAGGGATGTCTACGGCATCCGAGCTAAAGTGCTCCTAACTATAAAACTTGCAAGCCTGCTAGAAAATATTAAATAAATGATGTTTACCAAAATGACTAAGAAATTATCAACTACAACGTAAACAGATGTTTTGTGAACTTTTTCAGATTTTTAAAAATACTTTAAGGTAGGGAAAAATAGCGTCAAACGTGACAAACCCACGTATGCACTGAAGGTACCGAAAAAACGTATGCTCACGGAGAGTTAAATAAAATTAATTAATTCACATAACAGAACTAAAAAGATAAGAAAAAAATAATCAAGAGTAAACGTTTCAGTTTTACTTAGTCTTCTTCAGTACATGTACAAAATAAGATTACTTAAATTATTTTGTACAGGGTCACCTAAGACCGGCCACCCGAATAACTCTAATAGTTTTGGAGATAGGAAGAAATGTGTTTATTGTTGCGCAGCGAGTAAATCCATTCGAGTCGATATATCGATATATGTACGTGTGCGTACTGCGCTCAGTGCAGTCAGTGCGTTCAGCGCGCTGTCAGTCAGTTATAACCTAGAAATAGTGACGATCGTGACCGTCGCCGTGTGATAGATAGTGATAGTGAAATATATATATTGACGGCAGGATCTGATTCCGAGGAGATATAAGAAGGAAGCTGTACCCAAAACCGTACACGTACGTATATGCTGTTTAAAAGTTGCTAAAAGTTAAAGAAAACGAAAAAGTGATCTGTATCTATGCACGTTTGACAGACACTATTTTTCTGAAAAATTTATCGTATTTATATGCACGTGTAACAGACACTATCGCGTAATAAAGATTTCTCCGAAGTATGTTAATTATTTTTAATACATTTTGTGTAGTAAAAAAGATTCTGAGAAGCAAAATCGTCGCTTATGTTCCGTTTGTTTCTAATTAATACTTAAAGTATCACAATGTCAATAAGTAAGGAAATGATATTTAAAATAGCAATTTATGGATATAAGTATATTTCGCTTCTTACTTTAATTAGATATTATATTATGTTATTTAAACTTCAATATAGTATCTGATTGATATATTATATTCAGTAGAACAAATCAAGAGACACGGTAGTGTCTCGCGCCAAATACACGCGCAGCGCGAAACTGCCGTGACTTTTTTACGCGAACGCACGAGTTGCAAGTACTCGAGATTTTGAGATTAATAATAGTCCTTTCTTAGGTGGCAGTGTGATCTAGTGGTAGAGCGCCAGACTCGTAATCTGAGGAACCAGGTTCGAGTCCACTAGAGCCATGTAAACATGGAAAGTTTTTTCCGAAAGCTGCGCCTTCCGTGCAAGATAGGCTCTTGTGCGGAGCAAACTGGGCTCCGTCTTTCGGAAAGAGACGTTAAGCAGTTGGTCCAAAGGATTAAGTGAGAGGAGAAGGGTAGTATTGGAATAGAGGGTTGGGAACGTCCCTACAAAACGCCTTGCAACCCTGCGGGGAGTCAATAAACGTACTTTACTTACTTAATAGTCCTTGCTTGCAATTCAAGATGTAATTGATAATGTGAATACATGGCCCATTCGAAAAATGTTTTGGGATAAAAATATAAAGGATCACAATTTAAGCAGAAAACAGTTTGTGCTTTTGGTTAAAGCAGAGAATACTTTGTATTTATGCTTTCTACTATTCTCTGCTTTAACAAAGATTGATAATTTTAAAATATATAATTGAATGAAGTTGTAAATAACATAAGATCTAATAGTAAGAAGTGAAATATACATCCATAAATTATTATTTCTTTACTTACTGATATCATGATACTTTAAGTATTAATTATAAACAAACAAAACGACAATTTTTTTTTTGAGAATATTGTTTACTACTCAAAATACATAAAATTTGAAAAGAAATCGGAGAGAGTGCTGTAAATCATACATATTTATCTAAAGTTTTATTGAATTAGCAAATTAGTAATTAGTCACAAAAAATTACTAATTACGTAAAAATTAATAATAGTTTGGTAAAAGTGAATTACGCATTAAAAAAAGGTAATTTGTCAGAGAAAAATGTCTAATTACGTAAAAATTGGTATAGTAAAAATAAATTCTTTATTATTAAAATAACTAATAGTTTGTAAAAAATGAATTATTACTTATTTAAAAATTAATAATTAGTGGATAATTTTTATGTAAATAGTAACTTTTTGTAACTAATTACTAATTTAATTACCTTTTTCAAAAAAAGTAAAAAAGAAGGTTAAAAAAGGCGCCAAGTACACGCAATGTATTTTGTAAATTCAAAAATCCAACCTAAATAGAAGCTTTATTTCTCCTTCACAAAATTATGTTATCTAATTTAACTCAAGTGACATGGTGTCTGTGAAGTTGGCATATCATTTTCCAGCAGATCAAAAATAAAAGGGAGTTCTTGTCGCATGCAGTCAAGTTCTATAGTTCCTGATACTTTTTAGTAATAGTTCTGGCGATTTTACCCAAAAAACAATCGATCGAAAAAATGATCTGCTAACTTCTCGTAGCAGAACATTTTCCAGCAGATCAAAAATAAAAGAGAGTTCTTCTCGCAGACAGTCGAGTTCTATAGTTTTTGATACTTTTTAGCGATAGTTTTGGTAATTTTACCAAAAAAATCCATTGAAAAAATTATCTGCTAGTTTTCCATAGTACAGAGTGAGATGCCGACGAAATCTCGGAGTTCCGGTTTACATAAAATATTTTTCGAATAGTTCTGAACATACTAAAGCATTTTCTAAAAAGTTTCCGGCACTAGCAATGTTACATGATTTTTTTATAAATTAATACCCCCCGAACGCCGAGTACTTAGAGAGAATAGGGTGATATGTGATATGCTATGCGAAATGTTGGAGTTCTGGTTTATCTAAAATATTTTTCAAATAGTTCTGAACATATTTATGCATTTTCTAAAAAGTTCTCTGCACTAACAATGTTTTATAAATTTTTAATAAATTTTTGTCGCTCGAGCGCCGCGTATACTACTTTCTTTTAATTAATAATACGTCACTTTGATTTACTTCTCAAGCTGAAGAACATTAATATAATATTTTAAAATGCTCGAAAATTTACTTGTCACCTCTTGAATCAGAATTTTCTCTTTTTTATTGTAATACTTGTTTGATTTAACTTTCGGTTGTCACACGGGGTTAAAGTGGCCCCAGTCTATTTCTTTTTATAAATCCTACAGTAACATATCAAGAAAACTAAGCAATATATTGAGCAAAAAACATTGAAACATGATAGTTATGATTTTGTTTTTTTTTTCGGAATTTACATTTTTTAAAGGATTTCTTTGAACATGATGCCACTCAATATGTTAATTTTTATCATGAGAATACATTCTACAATTTACTGTTACGTCCAACCCCAGGATTAAGATAAGAAAACTGGGAAGCGAAGGAAAGGCTAACCAGAGGAGTAGGGGTAAGGAAGGACGCAACTAGACGCTTAAGAATATTGCTCGCAGGTACACGCTCTGAGGCGCGTGGCGTGAGCCGAACGCACTTTCGATGGCTCAGGAAGGGTCAACGTCCGTAGGGACGCTAGGACGCCTTTCGTGAGCGGTGCAATCGTCGGTCCTCTTTTGAGTCAGGGAATTTAATCCCTTTAACTCGGGATCGGACCTCGTGCGATTTCGGGAGGTGAAACGAGTAATGGAGAGGTCTTAAGTTACGAATAAATGGAAAAACATATATTTAATATAAACAAAACATTTATTATAAATTTAAGTTAATTAAACTAACGATATTAACTCACTTATTACAATAAGTGAGAGTAAATTAAACGCGAGATAGAAAAGAATTAGAATAGATTTGAATGTAGGATGTATGTGTAAGGTGTATGTTTGTGTGCATTCTTCGCGGGTGTTACAAAGGTGCGAGGGTGATCGGGCAGGATCTTTAAGGGAAAACCTATTTAGAAATAGACATTTTGCCCGCTATTGTTACAATCAGTTAAAAACGAGGTTACATGAAATTAGCTAATATGTGTGTACGGCGTGTGAGTATATGTGTGTGTGTGTGGTATTAAATTAAATCAAAACATACAAAAATCGGATGTCTGATTGTCGAAACATATTATATAATAGATAAATTAAAATTTTAACAGATTTTGTGGGTTAATCTAGTGATCTAGTGTAATAACCTCGGGATCAATTACTTCCTCGAGATCGACGGTTGAGGCGGTCGAGGAGGTCGGGGACTTCGGGAAGAGGAGGGGGAACAGGAGGTTCTAGCAAGGAGGCGGGATCGGGGGTGACGGGGACCACGCGAAAAGGGGCCACACGACAAACAGGGCGAGAAGGTGCGGAGTCAGGGCGGGAGGGTAGGACAATAGGGCGAGAAAGTGCGACAACCGGGGAATTCCCCTGTGATGAACAGGGTTCCTCCGTAAAACCTGGTGGAGGCGGTGGAGTGGGGAGTCGCGGAGGAGCTGCGTTGGCCGATTCCTGAGGGAAGTCAAGTTCCCTTCGCGCCCGCTTGTTCCGACGATTCCTGCTCCGCTTGATCGAGCGGAGCTTCTGGGTTTGAGGGGGTGGAACTTCCGGGTCCACTAAAATTATTTTATTTATTTAGCGGTCGATCTTCCTCGGACCCGGTCGGAAGCACACGAAAGAAAAGTCAAAGGAAAATCGTTACGAGCTCAAGGTCTCAGTAAACCGGCTGAGTCCGCGACAGCGACGAAGACGCCGGGAGCCAAAGGCCGACAAGTCAGCTAGACTCGCGACAACGCCAACGACCGCCGCGAATCCAATGCCTACACCGATCGACCCAAACCCACGATAGTAATCTACCACAAGCTCAAGGTGTCAGTGAACCAGCTGAATCCACGACAGCGACGAAGACGCTGGGGGCCAAAGGCCGACAAGTCAACCAGACCTGCGAGAACGCCAACAACCGCCGCAAACCCAATGCCTACACCGATCGACCCAAACCCACGATAGTAATAGATTCGTTATGATAAACTCCCGGAGATCCAATAGTCGATAGACCACTTGAGAAGGGGGCGACAACACGAAAAAGAAAAGGGTTAAGAGACTTGATGAATTGTTGAGCACTCGTGCCTTGTGTGCCTGGGCTCAGATGAGTCAGAGCGGAGCCTTCGATATGGATGCTGTCGGATCTTGTGCACAGATTTTAATTCCGAATCGCAACTAAAAGACGGAGTATCGAACTGAAGCTTGAACGATTCTAATTCTGAATTACAAGTCAAAGACGGAATGCTGAATTGAAGAGGAGCTGAACTCTCTGAGAGGAGTGCTGCAATATCGGGACTTATAGGGAAGTTCCAGGAATGGAAGGGGTGGATTTCGTTGTGGGAGGTGTCTGGTTTTCGTTTTGGGAACTTCTGGTTGGCGGGATGTTTTTAATCTTAGTTTTAAGGATTTCTTAGTGGGCGAGATGGTTCTCACCCAGAGGGTAGATTTCTAAGTTTTTCGCCTATCCTGAGGAGCTAGATACGGTTATCGATTTTCACGGCTGTTCATTGGTGAGTCGTCTCGTAAGGCCCCCACTGTCTTATCGGAGGTGCAATCCAGCGATTCTTCCAGTGACTCATCTTATTTTTTGGTTATCACCGATTTCTCTTTTATTAGGGTTCTGGGTTCCTAGTTTATCTTGCGACCCTATTTTCAGTACCAACAGACAAATGCATTCTATCTAATCTCAATTATAGTTTTATTTCAAACAGAAACTTCCGCCACGTGCTCTTACAAGATTTTCAAAAGCACGTTTTAGACTTCGTTTCTGTTTGTCGGAAAATTGCGCGGGTAATTTGGAACTAGTCGCGCGATGCAATAAAAGATCCTGAGCAAACTCCGTCTGGGATTAAGGCCCCTTTTCGGCGCGTCGTGTCGCCGGGTTTATAGTTGTGGGCCAGATAAGTTTGATAGAAAAATCGGATACGTATCCCCCGTCTGTTAGTACTTTATTCTGGGAGGTCGCCTTGTCGCCTAGCCAAATAGTTAGTTGTATATAAAAAAGGAATGTGAGGAGATCAAAGCTCACTCGCCGATCGATAACCGTCTGTGCTCAGTTTACTTATCTTACCTTAAGGGATATATTAAGCGCTTAATAGGAATTTACGCGAAAAAGGGAAATTGTGGAGTTCACAGGACGTAACATTACCATTCGAAAAGAGCCTTGAACTTACAGTAATGTATTAGCATATCACGATATACTATACGATCGACTATATGGGTAAAGTGTTAATAAAAATAACAATTTTTCGAAAATTGCTAGAAGCTTTACTCTTCTGAAATACATATAGAAGAGCACTAAAACTATAACATAGGTGAAAAAAAACTCGCGCCGACGCACCAGCATATCACAATCGTATCGGTAATGAACGTTTGCTACGGAAAACTAGCAGATCAGTTTCAATATGCTCAGAAATATTCGAGAAATATTTTACATAAATCGGAACTCTGACATTTTGTACAGCGTATTACTCTATTCTCTCTAAGTACTCGGCTTTCGGGCGGTATTGATTTATAAGAAAATCATGTAACATTGCTAGTGTCGGGAACTTTTTAGAAAATGCTTCAGTGTTCAGAACTATTTGAAAAATGTTTTATATAAACCGGAACTCCGAGATTTCGTCGAGTGGCCTTCACTTGCACACAGTACAATTGGACACGGTGCAAACGGACACGGTGCAAATAGACACGATATTTTGCCCACGGTTCAATTGGACACGGTTCAATTAGACACCGTTCAATTGGACACCGTTCAGTTGCACACCGAAAGATGCGCACTGTTCAGTTGCACACCGAAAGATGCGCACCGTTCAGTTGCACACTGAAAGATGCGCACCGTTCAGTTGCACACCGTGTTATTGCACACCGAAAGATGCGCACCGTTTAGTTGCACACCGAAAGATGCACACCGAAAGATGCACACTGTTCAGTTGCACACCGAAAGATGCGCACCGTTCAGTTGCACACCGTTCAGTTACGCACAAATTATTGTCACGAAAAGATGTGTTCTGTTTACTTGCTTGTTTCATGTATTCGCATTATTAATTTTAACAGACGGAAGGAAATAAAAATAATAAATTAAAAAAATATATAACTATTGTTCTGGTAATTATTTAGTTTAGGGGCCTCATCTCAAATATCGATGAAATTATGCTCAATCGCCTCGTTTTTGCACGAAACGAAAGAATCTGGCAGAAAAAAATGTCGCTCTGCCCCGCGACGCGAGATATTAATCGTTAAAGTTGACAGGAATCAGGTTATGATTCCTGTCATACCGACGACATGTAGCAACACTGAACGTGCCCTGCGGCCACATGCGCATGCTCAGTGGCCGCACGCGCATGCTCAGTGGCCGCACGCGCATGCAAAAGTGCGCCAATTTTAAATGATGAATCAATCGTGCAGAATAACCAAGCATCTCGATTCAAGCAGTTAGGTTTCACGCTGGGAGTTTCTTTAGTTTAATTATGCGGGGGAAGCGACACTTTTTTCTGCCAGATTCTTTCGTTTCGTGCAAAAACGCGTCGATTGAGCATAATTTCATCGATATTTGAGGTGAGGCTCCTAAACTAAATAATTACCAGAACAATAATTATATATTTTTTTAATTTATTATTTTTATTTCCTTCCGTCTGTTAAAATTAATAATGCGAATACATGAAACAAGCAGGTAAACAGAACACATCTTTTCGTGACAATAATTTGTGTGTAACTGAACGGTGTGCAACTGAACGGTGCGCATCTTTCGGTGTGCAACTGAACAGTGTGCATCTTTCGGTGTGCATCTTTCGGTGTGCAACTAAACGGTGCGCATCTTTCGGTGTGCAATAACACGGTGTGCAACTGAACGGTGCGCATCTTTTAGTGTGCAACTGAACAGTGTGCAACTGAACGGTGCGCATCTTTCGGTGTGCAACTGAACAGTGTGCATCTTTCGGTGTGCAACTAAACGGTGCGCATCTTTCGGTGTGCAATAACACGGTGTGCAACTGAACGGTGCGCATCTTTCGGTGTGCAACTGAACGGTGTCCAATTGAACGGTGTCTAATTGAACCGTGTCCAATTGAACCGTGGGCAAAATATCGTGTCTATTTGCACCGTGTCCGTTTGCACCGTGTCCAATTGTACTGTGTACAAGTGCACCGGTCCCGATTTCGTCGGCATCTCACTCTATGCTATGGAAAACTAGCAGGTAATTTTTTCAATGGATTTTTTTGGCAAAATTACCAGAACTATCGCTAAAAAGTATCAGGAACTATAGAACTCGACTGTATGCGAGAAGAACTCTCTTTTATTTTTGATCTGCTAGAAAATGATCTGCTACGGGAAGTTAGCAGATCATTTTTTCGATCAACTGTTTTTTGGGTAAAATCACCAGAACTATTACTAAGACCCAATTTCACCAACCACGGTTAGCTTAACCGACGGTTAAAGTTAGCAAGATTGACCAATAGAAATGAATCTATTGGATTTCTATTGGTCAATCCTGCTAACTTTAACCGTCGGTTAAGCTAACCGTGGTTGGTGAAATTGGCCCTAATAAGTATCAGGAACTATTGAACTCGACTGCATGCGACAAGAACTCCCTTTTATTTTTGATCTGCTGGAAAATGGTATGCCAGCTTCACCGACATAGTGACATCCCGGGAAAAGAAGATTATATATAATTATATATAATTATATATAAATATATATGATTATATATGAATTTTGTCTCTATATATGAAATTATATATGGGTCCATATATGATTATATATGGACATATATAATTCCAAATATAACTAGATATGAACAATAGATCATATATGCTCATATATGAAATTATATATAATCTTTTTTTCCAGGGATGTATTTCAAAAAAAGATGTGAAATCTTTAAATTAAATTGCGTCAATTGCAAAGAGAATATGTATATTGCTTTGAAAGATAATTGTTGTGCAACTACTTTTAAAAAATAAAACCTAAGTGGTATCTTTGTGTTCCTATTCAAGGGTCTTCCTATTCCAACCCAAGTAGTAATAGCTTTTTAATTCTCTTTAACAAATTTTTAATATTACAAAGAATCATTTTAATTAGAAAGAATTAAAAAAATAACAGTGCAAAATAAAAATATTTAATTAAAACGAAATAAATAAATTTTTCTTGTAAACAAATTTGGCGCTGATAGACTTCTAAATTTAAACATTAAAATTTAAACATTAGTATTAAGATTTTTGATTGAATAAAAAAACAATAAACATAATTTAGGGAAGAATGCAACAGGAGTAAAAAAGCAGCGCCAAGTTTTTTTTACAAGAAAAATTTATTAATTAAATATTAATTAAATATTTTTATTTTGCACTGTTACTTCTTTAATTTTTTGTAATTAAAATGATTCTTTGTAATATTAAAAATTTGTTAAAAAGAATTAAGAAGCTATTTTACCACTTGGGTTGGAATAGGAAGACCTTTGAATAGGAACACAAAGATACCAAACACGTAAAATACAGGCAAATGAGAGACACCAAAACGCCGATTACAATGCGATAAATATAAATGTATTTAACTCCGAAGACACTCATACAAAATACATACGTTTTGGTCCTTCGGTTTGGACTATCTTCAGTGAAGAAAAAAATAGAAAATTACATGCAGTTACGCCATCGTCAAACAATAAAAGATCGCAATTCCAGCCATGCTGTCAATTCCGCAGAGTCCGCATTGCCAAAAATCCGTTGGTCGAGTACGTCGTCTCAATCTTCCAATATGCAATGCTTTAAAAACGTTATTCTGCATTTCAGTTTAATCAGGTGGACATTGGTGTTAATCCAACTCTTTAATCGTTTAACACACACACACACACAACTAACTCTCCATAATAAACCGAAATAAATTTAAAGAAAGAAAAATAAACGGGAGACCGATTGAGACGACGTACTCGACCAAGGGATTTTTGGCAATGCGGACTCTGCGGAATTGACGGTATGGCTGAAATTGCGATCTTTTATTGTTTGACGATGGCGTAACTGCATGTAATTTTCTATTTTTTTTCTTCACTGAAGATGGTCCAAAGCGAAGGACCGAAACGTATGTATTTTGTATGAGTGTCTTCGGAGTTAAATACATGGTTATTGTATAGATGGGGGGGATCACCTTGGATGACCTTGATATTTTAGTATGTTGTCAAGGTCACCTTCCTGAATGACCTTCAGAAGGTTTCAGCCCGCGCTCGTTATTCGTTAAAAAGTTATTAACAAAAAAAGTTAGGAAAATATAGCAGCTATTTTGAGTATTGGAAGACATAAATGACTAATATTGTGACGTGGTCCCGTGTGCCCGTCACATTAGCGTAGCGTAACCCCGAACTCCGACCACGTGGTGGAGTAAACTTGCGTACCGTCTGGGAAATGAGCGGGTATTGCTGGCGTGTCTCAGTTGCAGGATAGGGCGGCAGGACTGCTCCGATTTCGGCAGGTTGGCACCATCCGGCGGGACGAGGAGGCACCGCCGAAATCGGAGCCGAGGATCGACGTCACCCGGATCGTTACTGTTGGGTCGATCGCGAGCGAGGAAGGATGTCCGGCGAGGACTGAAGGACCGAGGACGGCCAAAATTTGTGAGCGACCAGCAATCCCGAGTACCAGGTAACGGGGTATCGTGAGGCGGAGGGTCGAGTACGGTAGTATCGTTTTTGGAGAAACACACGGGATCCAGGGGATCCTCGCGTGACTTTAGTAATTCGCGTACGGTAATTCGTCGCGTACTTGTCGTGAATCCCCCGGGATTATCGGAATTTCGGGTCTGACTTCTCCGCCCGCGACCGCCTCGTGTATAGTGAAGTAACGGGGTCCTTATCCGGTCGGCTCAACAGTCAATTTGTGTAGATGCTCCGGTGTACGTGGCCAGTCGAATTCGTGAATTAATTATTACGTCCGGTGCTCTTTGCGTGAGACGATATCTTTCCGTGTAACACGGTGATTCCCGCGTGTAATTCGCGTGCGCGTAACTGACCGTGGCCCACCTATACCCGGAGTATGATCGTAAGTGTGATTTATGCGTCTTGTGTGCATATTGTATGTAATATACGGTGTTTCCGCGTATCGTCAGTGCTATCTGAATTTCGTGTATGTGGCGTGCCATATTCGGCGTTTCTGCGTACCTTCGGCGTTACCTGAATCACAGGTAAAGTATCGTTGCGTGTAATATATATCGCGTGTTATATTCGGCGTTTCCGTGTTTCTGAATTACGTGTAAAATATGTTCGAGAATCCGTATTCGAGTTAAGTATTCGGATAAGAATTTGAATTAAGTTGTGTGGAATACGTATCGGCATTGCGTGTAATATATTTGTGAGTTCTATTCGAGTTACGGGGAACTATATTCGAGTTGCGTATAAAATAAATTGAATATATTCCCATCTAGTGCGGTGCCCGCCTCCGAGGAAAATTATTAGCGTTTTCGCGTTGAATTGCGAGTAGAACGCCCGGCATACACGGCGTTCACGTGTTCTTTTCGTGCGAAGGAAAATGACCCTCGCGAGTAGTCTCGATGTTTCCGGTATCCTTAAGATACGAACTTTCGCGTGAAATGTGATTATGATTGACGGAGTATACGGAATATTAGCGTTGCCATCATTATTAGCAAGGTTTCGAGTATCAATCAGATACGGCCATTCGAGTTCAGTATTGTACAAAACCGCGTTCGCGTTACGGTTATATTAATTTGGCGTTCTCGGTATTTATCGAATTGCCTCCGAAACGAGAGGATACCCGGTCAAATGTGAGACACCCGACGTTCGTCATACGTAGATCCCGTGCACCTCTTACGGGTCACCCACGCCTTTCACCGTGGAAACTGTTTGCAAATATATGATGCTTCCAATTGGTTATTGCCTTATCTTTTGTGTCTGCCGAATCACACTCAAAGCAATTAACTCCATGTAATTTAGTGAACCCCGCCCTCAGCCGAATTTCTGAGCAGCCGTCGCATTCGGCACGAGTGAATTATTGAGAATCACGTTTACGAGCTGATCATTGACAGTTACATTTTATGAGATTTATTGAGAGTTACGTTTATGCGAAGTTGAGTATTGAGAGTTACGTTTAAGTGAGAATTAGAGTTAAAAGGTGGTGCGGCCTTCTCCGCACCTGGCGCCCAAATTGTCGTTTGAGATTTTAGAGTCCGGATTTCGAGTTTGTTTCATTGCGAGTGCTCGTGTAACCGAATACATCTAGTCGGCGACGCTCGATAGCCGCGCATTCCAACCGTGACGCGGGAAAAAGCGTCGCAATATATATGTCGAAATAGTTCACGCATACATTTTCCACGCGAAACGAGGTGCCACATGGGTTCGTGGCGCGCTTTACAAGCTCGTTTATATATATACATAATGAAACATTATATATTCTCTATTAATTTCCTGAATACACACATTTTATGTCATCTAGTAATACATAAAATGGGTCTCCTCCAATTCTTTTCACATAGATGATCGATTAACTTATTTTGTTTAATACCACCTCTAATTAAACGAGCTAAAACGAGCTACACTAAAATATCAAGGTCATCCAAGGTGATCCCCCCCATCTATACAATTACCAAATACATTTATATTTGTCGCCTTGTAATCGGCGTTTTGGCTCTCATTTGCCTGTATTTTACATGTTTGTTGTTGCGAGAGCTTTAACCTTTTATACAAAGTTACCACTTGGGTTTTATTTTTTAAAAGTAGTTGCACAACAATTATCTTTCAAAGCAATATACATATTCTCTTTGCAATTGGCGCAATTTAATTTAAAGATTTCACATCTTTTTTTTAAATACATGTCACTGGAGTTTAATTAGGTAATATAATTTTATAATTTTGAAGGAGAAATAAAGCTACTATTTAGGTTGGATTTTTGAATTTACAAAATACATTGCGTGTACTTGGTGCCTTTTTTAACCTTTTTTGAAAAACGTAATTTTGTACTGATATGATTATATATGATCATATAAGAAATGGAAAATATAATCTTAAACAATATTTCACTCAGGTATACTTAATTCGACTTAATTGGCCAACTTTATTAAATAGAACGCAATAAAAATAAAAATTACGTTTCGACTTCGGGTTTAGGTCCTTTTCAAGCGTCTCATACAAAAATTGTTAACTAACTAAAACTAACAAAAATTGTTACTAATTAACAATTTTTGTATGAGACGCTTGAAAAGGACCTAAACCCGAGGTCGAAACGTAATTATTATTTTTATTGCGTTCTATTTAATAAAGTTGGCCAGTTGGGTCGAATTAAGTATACCTGAGTTGAATTCTTTTCACTTACTGGCGATATAATTCTCAAATTCTGCTGTTTTAAACAATATTATATGGCCATATATGAGAGTACCTACATATAATTATATATGGCCATATATGAGCATATATGATTATATACCCGAAAAATACCTCTTATTTGTTCATATTAGTAGATATATAATTATATATAGTCATATAAGAAATGAAAATATAATCTTGAACAATATTACATGGCTATATATGAAAATATATGATTATATCCCATACAGCACAAAATATTTTCAAAAAATATTTCTACATATTTCTATAAAAATATTGCAACAGACATTCTAAAATGGTTTTAAGAATATTTTAAAATGATTTAAAAACCTTTTGTGGTAACATTTTTAAGAATAATCCCAGCAAACCAATATATAACTGTTATGTAACTTAGGGAGCACATGGAAAGAACAATGTTATATTTCATAGTTATGTAGATGAGATGTAAGTATTACATAACTTTGAGAGCACTTTAGACAAACGAAGTTATATTTCTTTATTATGTATATAACTCATTAGAGTTATTTAAAAATGTAATATAACACACACGTAACTCGAAATACATAATATAAATATAACAACCGTTAACTGTCAGCAATATGACAAATGTTATGTTACTGACATAGAATATATTATTATAGAGGAGACCGGGACTATTCGTGACACTGCTGAAATTTTGTCGCGGGCCTAACTTTAAAGTGCTTGCTGCTAAGAAACCTGTAATATCAATCACAGATGTCTCTTAATGTCCTCTAGGTACCAACGGAATGGCATTTGCGCGTCAACCATTTTTCTCTCTCACAATCAGTGACAGAAAGTTTGATTCCAAGTGCTCAAAGTAAAATTTTTCAAATCCCGAAAATTTGTCTTCTCGCCGAATAAAATAATAAGAGATCCGGAACAGTAAGTTGTATTCAGTCACTCGACTTCACTAAGCATAATGCATGAGTAGATTTTATGGTATTCTTTCTTATCTGTAAGTCACGGATCATGAATGAGGAAAAACCACGCCGGGGCATTTCGTGACACGAGCAATCGGGGCAACCAAAAAAACCATGAATAAGCGTTCAAAGGAAGAACCAATTCGCAGGGGCTGTGGACGCCTTCGAGAAGTGGTTTCCCGTAATCGAATGTAAGCGATGAAGGCGATTAATGGAACAGGCATTACTTCTTTCCTCATAATTTTTTATACATATAATATGTAAATTCTGACAAATAAAGGCTTTTTCAAAGTATAAAGTAGATAAAAATTGCAAAAACGAAAGAAATCCATATAGTTTGTTCAATCAGAGAAAGTGTTACGCATTACCCCGTGGCCTGTCACGAATTACCCCAGCCCCGGGGCAATTCGTGACACATGACACAGCGATACATTTCTTGATACATTTCGAGACTCGTGAGAGAAAAACCTATATATATTTTTTTCTTTTAAACTAGAGAGATGGATGATTACATTGCACTAATAACAATTTTTTAAACATTTATACGAAGCGCGAAAAAAATTCGAAACAAAAATGTGTCACGAATAGCCCCGGTCTCCCCTATACACGTAAGTAATATAATATAAAAAAGATTTTCTTTTTCCCTCTTTCTTCCATTATGCGAAAGGGATATGCAAAAATGTGCATAAAATGACTAGGCTATACTGAGAAGATATGCAGATAGAAACAAAATAGTTACTGATTGAGAGGTGAAAAAAATTTATATATTAAAAGTATATAATATATATCAGAGTTGTATGCGTTAATTATTGGTCGCTTGAGTTAAGGATAGGCGCCGTGGCGCTTTGCGCAGGAAGAAGCGCACTGATTGGTGGGTTAGCGAGGAGACGCTACCGATAGGCCGATACCGGTAGCGACAAGCACGGCAGTCTTTGTCCGCAATGCCCGCTGCCCGCTCGTGTTGCATGGCTCGTGTGTCGTTAATGACGTTAATCGCTCGTATCGTTTGGTGTCGTTAATCGCTCGTGTAGTGCATTTGTCAAATCAGGCACGTCAAGGTGCAGAGAAAATTACTCGCAGTTGAAAATTCTTGCCAGTAAGTAAATTTATATAGATTCTTTTATCGATATCGTTTACATATCTCAATACCATTCATATCTTGTTTTTGATTGTTGATTTTAGTTGTGGCATATCCCCCACAGAGAAATATACATTACCTAACCTGTTGGAATATCGATTTATTCTCCATTTAAAAAGGTGAATGAAATCATATTTAATCATTGAATGCTTGTCAGTAAAAAGGGTAAAACTGAAGGAGAGCTCCCTCCTCACCGATTTCGATGAAATTAGGCTTAATCGATTCGTTTTTGCACAAAACGAATGAATCTGGCAGAAAAAAGCCCCGCTCGGCCTCGCGACGCGAGATATTAACTGTTAAAGTTGACGACTATCAGGTTATGAGACCTGTCATACCGACGCGATGTAGCGACTGGTAGCGACCACGAACATGCCCTGCGGCCACATGCGCATGCTCCGTAGCCGCACGCGTATGCAAAAGAAGGTCACGTGACAACTGTCTGCTTGGTAAGTAACACAATTTCAATTATTTCAAATGTTAATTCTCTATAAATAATTTGTTAAAGCAGAGAATAGTTGATATATGAAAAGTACATATTTATGTGTACTTTTCACATACCAACTATTCTTTGCTTTAACAAATTATTTATGTTTTGTTAACTTAAACGCTTAATAACTGTAACAGAAATAATTTGTTAAAGCAGAGAATAGTTGATATATGAAAAGTACATGTAAATATGAACTTTTCATATACCAACTATTCTCTGCTTTAACAATTTTATTTCTGTTTCGTTAACTTCAACACTTAATATCTGTAACATAAATAATTTGTTAAAGCAGAGAATAGTTGATATATGAAAAGTAAATATTTATGTGTACTTTTCATATACCAACTATTCTCTGCTTTAACAAATTATTTATGTTTCGTTAACTTAAACGCTTAATATTTGTAACAGAAATAATTCGTTAAAGCAGAGAATAGTTGGTATATGAAAAGTACATGTAAATACGAACTTTTCATATACCAACTATTCTCTGCTTTAACAATTTTATTTCTGTTTCGTTAACTTCAACGCTTAATATCTGTAACAGAAATAATCGCCAACAACATCCTGAACCGCTAGCCACGGATTACTATTTAATTGCTCTACTGAATATGGCATTATAAATATTTTGGAATTGCACAGAACAATATATGATATGTCATTGGAGGTTGAGCGCTCAAGTACATCACGTGACCACGGGACATGCGCGCATGTGGTCGCGGAGCATGTCCGTAGTCGCTACATCGCGTCGGTATGACAGGTCTCGTAACCTGATAGTCGTCAACTTTAACAGTTAATATCTCGCGTCGCGGGGCCGAGCGGGGCTTTTTTCTGCCAGATTCATTCGTTTTGTGCAAAAACGAATCGATTAAGCCTAATTTCATCGAAATCGGTGAGGAGGGAGCTCTCCTTCAGTTTTACCGTAAAAAGGTAAGGGTTATTTACTCTTTTTACCTCTACTTTCAACTTTTATATCTCTTTGTCTCTGTACATCCCACCCCATCGCCGACTACATTTTCGGAAAGAACAACTCGTTTTACCCCTAAATACCATTGCGGTTTAAAAATTTTGATTACGACCTGAATTATTAATTAATTAATTAATATTTACATTAAATTTTTTTATATTTTTAAAATTATTTTTAATGTATTATTTAATATTTTACACTATTACACTGGACACTTTCTAAATCATCTTTACATATGTTTCCTAAATATATTTTGTAACGTGTTTTAAAAACTTGTAATTTCACGAAGATTAGATGTTGCAAATGTACTTATTCGTACTATGTGTGCTGCTATAGTAAAAAATCACGTCAATTAGTTTTCCAAGTTCACCGAAATGTATCTTTTTATTATAAAATTAGTTGTGAATTGATTTGTTTTTTGTGTATTGTTTTGATGTCGTAATTTGTATGTAATGGGCATAAATAATATTATTTTATTTATATTTCAGAGTGTGCTTCTGTAAAATATCGATAAGTACGTCATATATGTATATATATATTTATATATATATTCTGCTCATTGTTTCAAAAATAGTTAGGTTTATGAATAATTATATCACGTAAAGATTTCTCTGATTTATCTCAACGTCAAAAACGAAGAATTATATTGCACGATAGTAACGTATTAAATGTTTTTGGCCTCCAAAATATGAAAAAAACCCGTACAGAGGAAAGAGAGAGTACAAATATTAATAACTGTAATTTAGATAATGACAATGCAAGTATTAATAATTGTAATTTGGATATAAGTTCCAATTTTAATGAAGATGAATCAGATTCTACGAATAGTGATTTACACAGTTTATTATCGGAAGACACTTTAAATATTGACAATTCTATACATGATGATTTAAGATCTTGGGTAGCTAAACACAATATTAGTCAGAGTGCCGTAAATGATATATTAAAAATTTTATTAAGAAACAATTTAAGCGTTCCAGTTGATTGTAGGACATTAATAAAAACACCACGTAATACATTTTCACAAATAAAAATGAATGACATTCGATTAAAATATATTTTCAAACATTGTATCCAGCGGAGCTGAAAGTAAACATTAATATCGATAGTTTACCTATATCAAAAAGTTCAGGTAGTCAATTTTGGCCGAGCTTAGGTGCTATAGTTGCAGATTTTTATACTGAACCATTTATTATAGGCATTTATCATGGTAATACGAAACCAAAAGATGTCGATGTTTTTCTAAAACCATTTGTAGAAGAAGCAAAACCCATTCTTGATACCGGTTTGAATATTAATGAAGTGATTATTCGTATTAAATTAAATGCTACAATATAATATGTGATGCTCCAGCAAAGTCATTAATTTGTGGTATTAAAGGTTACACAGGTTATTTTAGCTGCACTAATTGTAAGTGTATACAAGAAGGTAAATTTATCCATAATGAAGTCGTATTTTTAGAACAAAATTCAACCTTGGGAACGGATCAGTCATTCCGAAGTAGACAGCATGAGGAACATCACGCTGAAAAATATTTAACTCGACCAACTATTATAGAGACTTTAGACATTGGAATGGTTTCAGACGTTTCCTTAGACTGTATGCATCTTATTTTTCTTGGTGTAAGTAAAACAATGCTTCGAATTTGGATTAAAGGTGCAATAAATATACGATTGACTGCCGTTTTATTAGATAAAGCTCAACAACGTAACTGCAAATTAAAAATGTTTATACCCGTAGAATTTGCACGTCGTCTAAGGGATTTGCTGGATCTAGATCGGTGGAAAGCGACCGAATATAAACTTTTTGTACTGTATACAGGAATAATTATAACAAAAAATGTGCTACCTACAAAGCTGTACATACACTTAACCTGTCTGTGCGTTGCTGTAAGAATTGTATCAGATAAACAATATAAACATTTGGTTGATTACGCACAATCTCTTTTTGAATATTTTGTTCGAAAATTCCGCGAGTATTACGGAGATCAATATTTATCACACAATGTGCATAATTTACTACATGTATGTGAGGATGTTAAACGGTTTGGAACAATCGATTCTTATTCTGCTTTTAAATTTGAAAACTACTTGCATACAATAAAAAAAATCGTTAAAAGTTAGTGGCAAACCTCTAGAACAAATAGCTAATACACAGTAAAAAATTTTGTGTCAATGGAAGTTCACTCTCAATTTTGTGTTAAAATAACTCATTTATCGTGTTATTTTTGACATTTTTTACTAAAAAAATATTGATATAACATTTCTAAATGTCAAAAATAACACGATGAATGAGTTATTTTAACACAAAATTGAGAGTGGACTTCCATTGACACAAAATTTTTTACTGTGTAGAATTATAGAAAAGAGAAACATTGAAGAAAGGTTTTCAAATCCTTCAAAAGATTATCCAATAATTCATTATAATAAAAAAAAGACGAGAGTGAATAGGGTAGAATTTGATGGATTTATCTTATCGTCCAAAAATTGCAATAACTGTTGTATTCTGACAAACGGTACAATTGCTACAGTAAATGATATTCATTTACAAAATAATATTCTATGCTTTAGAGTAAAGCATCATCTCTCTATTAAACCATTCTTTATTTCTCCATGTGATTCAACGCTGGTAGAAATTTATGAGTTATCTGGTAATAAAGCAGATTTGTCATATGTAATTGTTACAGCTGACGAAATTTCACCTAAATGTTTGAAGATAATGTTATGTCTTCTGGTGATAATTCAAGTATAGTTATTAGCTTATTGCATTAAATCTATAACGATAGCGAATAAAACGTACGTCTGTGTTCGTTGATTACATTAATATAATGTATTTCTTATTGTACTATTTATACTCTTTGTGCGATTTATTATATAAATATATATACATATATGATTGTACTGAAGATATCACACTGTGAGTCGAAATGAGCTTTCCATATGCGGTTGTACAATTTCCCAAAGAAGGGACGTACTCGGAAATTCCGACTTCATGGCTCATAAAAGATTGCACTCAATGTAGATGGCCAACAACAAAGAATGCTACCTTCTTCATATATTAAAAAAAAAAAAAAAAAAAAAAAAAAAAAAAAAAAAAAAAAAAAAAAAAAAAACAGTCCACCAGAGGCTGATTGGTTACTTTTTGATGTTAAAGTAGAATGTTACTGTGGTAAGTATGCTTAATAGTTGCAATTATTTTAAATAAAAATTATGCAATATTAACACAGAATTTTATATTTACAGAGACTTTAGAAAAGGCACGGAAAAAAGCAGAAGATAGTAATTATGCAACTTCTTGTGATGAAATCAGAGGGCGTGGGAAAAGAATTGTACACGAAAAACAATTTTATGATACATATGATACTTCCGACAATACGGATGACGATTGCGGTAATCCTGATGCACACAACACGAAGACATAATCTACTACGTGACTGCCTGTTGGTACCCTTATGGAAAAATACACTCAACTTTTGGTGTTAACCGTTAAAAAAACACCAAAGAAAAACTCTTAAAGTTGGGTGTGATTTCGGACCGCCAATTGAAGGTTAACCATCATTTGAAGGTTAACCTTCAATTGGTGATCCAAAAATCACACCCAACTTTAAGGGTTTTTCTTTGGTGTTTTTTTAACGGTTAAACACCAACAGTTGAGTGTATTTTTCCGTAAGGGTACAGAGCGGTCACCCATCCTAGTCAGTACCGCACCTAACATCGCTTGACATCAATGATCGAACGGACTAGTGGCGATCCTTTGATTCTGACGCTTCCTTGTTGCTTATACTCCTATATAACATATCTTTATAGCGTTCAAAAATCGTGTATTGATAATAACTGGTAAATATAAAAAATAATAATGCAATTACAATTAATGTACAATAATTATTAATATAAAATTCGTATATTTAACAAATAAATCTTTGAACGGGCAATAAGAGCCAAGCGTGACGTAAATCGCTAAACTTTATTCACAAATCATGTCAAAAAATTATGTCAAAAATTACGGACGTTTCGACCCTTTCTTGGGGTCCTCCTCAGCGCAAAGCATACATACATACAAAAAAATTCTAAACGTCGCAAGCGGCAAGTCATCGTTAATTATGGTAGATGTGCACTCCGATACGTTCCAAGGTATCGTCGCATACTTTCCTGGATGGATCGCCAGGAAAATCGAACAGATGTATGTCGTTGGTCATTGTAGAACAACACCTGTGGACACCACGGAGTACCATCCTCTCTTAAGAATTTGCGTACAGTCAAAAACAATAGATAAATAACAAGAGAAACTCACAAATTTAACATGATTAACAGTAGTCAAGTCGCAGTGCTCGTCAGTCGATTACAAGAGCAGAGAGAACGATGTGTCTCAGAGAACATTTACGCAGACAATGGCACGTTTACTTTTAACATGTTATCGACGGCTTAAGCAGGGAGAGGTAAGGTCACGTATGCCAACAATCTTAAATTTTTGGAAGTCCGTCAATAACACTTATATATGTTTCTGGTAAATTGTCCGTATCCATCTGCAAATTCAAACCTTCCTTTTGTCTTTTAATGTAGATCATTTCTGAGATTAGGCGTTTATTCAGAGACGGTTCTTGGTCCAATATTTTAACATCTCTCCAATTAAAATCATGATCATGCTCTAATTTGTGGTCAGTTAACACCGAACGACCACTACCATTCCTCCTGATATGGGAATTATGTTCCTTAACTCTCGTTACAAGTTGTCTCCCTGTCTGACCGACATAAGAAGCCTCACAATCATTACAATTAATTTTATAAACGACTTTCCTATGCGATAAGCCAGGGAGAGTATCTTTATGAACTCTGATAAATCTGTTCAATTTGTTAAGACTAAAATACGAGAGCTTCACATTAAGGTCTTTAGTTAAATTTTTATATTTCTCAGTTAACTGGGGAACATATGGTATTGAAAAATATGGAACTTTATCTTCATCGCTCTCATCGTTGGTGTTATGTCTATTATTTAACAAAAATCTCAAACGTTCATGTAATACTTTGAAAATAAATTCCAACGGATAGCAGTTTTTTAGCAAGATTTGAATCAATGACCTTAGGTTTTTCTCGTGGAATTTCGGATGTGACAACTTGAATGCACGATCAATTAAACCAATGACCGTGCCTTTCTTTTGGCAGAGTGGATGCTGGGAAAGGAAATTCAGATATCTTCCGGAAAAAGTGGATTTGTGGAACCAATCAAATTGCAATCGACTTCCAATGTGAAACATGGTAATCTCTAGAAAGTTCAATTTGTCATCCACAGTGACCTCCATCGTGAATTGCAATCTCGGATGAAATGAATTGAATATATCCAGTATCTGATTGCATGCAGTAGAAGGCACTGCCATTGCGATGTCGTCTACTGCGACGCTTTTTCCTCCGGTCTCGCTATCCGGAGGAGGGCTATCGTGGATTAACTTACCGATACCACAACTCTCACTTAATCTGGGCGCCAGGCGTGACTATGCACGCCACCGAACACGATACTACTATTAATTTACTCACGAATTTGCCCGAAGACTCAGGGCTGGGCTTTTGGCCGGCGGGAATTTGGAGCGGGGCGATACGCAATTAGAGCACAGAAATAAAAGAGAAATAATATATTTGAAAGAAAAGAAAACAAATAGAATATATTAGAGACAGAGGTGTAAATAGAGATAGACGAGATATGCGAAATCCATCGTATTTACGGCAGCGCGAGACTTAATAACTAAGACGAGGTAACGAACGCGAATACTTAACGCAACTCATCCGCAGTAACATAATTCAAAGAAGCCGACGCGAAGATTACCGCGATAGAACATACCTCAAGGGTACCGACGCAATTAACGAATTCTTATCACGAGTTCGACTCGACGATTCCGCAGGGACGCCTACTATACAACGCGACACAATCAAGTACGCTATAACACGACCCGTACAGCGCGGCCGTATGCCACGTACACAAAACCTCTGTGACTTTCGCTGGTGGCACTCGGGCGCTTACGATCCCGTACGCAACACGAAACACGAAATTAGACACGTATCGCGGACGATCCCGCGGGTAGCCACGCAAATCCCGTCTCACACGAAGTCCGGCGATTCCGCGGCGCCACGTCGATCCCGACGATCGCTGCCAACGCCAATTAACGGTCTCTGCAGCCCGAATGCGTAGCGTCACAAGAAACGGGGTCGAGTGCCCTCCAAAATACCTGACCACTCGACACCCGCTTAACACGAATATTACTGCGATCTTCCCGGCGCGACTCCCGTCGTCACGCGCCGCCCGATCGCGTACAACACACGAAACGACACACTAACGAAACGAACGCTTATGACTGTCGGCCGCGGTGGAATTCCCGGGGAGGGTGCCCTACGGTCTCTACCTACTTGAAGTTCTGCTGTCGGCGAGGCCCCGGCGAGGATTTTGATACGATCCTCTCTTTTGACTCTCTAACGACGGTAACGACACGCCCGTTACTCTACACATCCGGGGCCGGCGCCTCGAGCAGAACGTCCGATTTACCGCGAAGACGCCAGGGTGGTGACCTTACAATAGGCCGATGCTCTCTCTGTCCGGATGGTCCGTCTCCAGGCTGGAGATATGCGTCCCTTACAACGGCTGGCACGACAGTGCCGGGGCGATGGCGTGTCGGGCTCGCGCCGGCTTCCCGCGCCTGCGCACTCGGTGCGTTCCGCGCGCGCTCGCCAATCCGAGCGCCGTCCCTGGTTGTTCACGCTGGTATTCCTCCTCGGCGCCTCCACTGCTGCGACGCTGTTGCTCGCGCCTCCACCTCGGCGCGGCCTTTTCAAACGAGTCCGGCTGTCCAGGCCGCGACTCGTAGCTCGGCGTAACGTGTGCCTGGCTGGCCGGGCCATGGCCACGTCGCCGGCAACCCCTGGGGTGACGGTCACGAAGACGGTACCTTCTTCGTGCCGTTCCGTCCGCCCTGGCCCCTCTGGCATCTCAGGACGTCCCCCGGGCGTCTGCGGTTGTCACTGGCCGTTGGTGCCGAGCGCGGGGTCGAATCTCCATAGGCGCCCGCCGTGGTTAACGGGGAGGCACGGCCGCGGCCCGACTTACAGCCACGTCTCCCAGCCGTCTCCTTGTCCTCTCAATTTCCCTCGTTGCGGCTCACGGCCGTTACAAATGCGCTCCGGTCATCCCTGGCAATCTTTCCTACGAACTTAGATACTAAGATTAATTTAATGCTAGGACCCTTCCCCCGCTCCGCGCGAGGGAGCATCCCCAAATTCCCCTCGGCCGAGCCCGTCCGGAAAGTGGACGCGACTTGTCACGTCACACTACATATCTCGTATAAAAAAGCGGGATGAAATTCAACCTTTCGAGCGCTTTAACCTCAAGATCTTGCATCACAATATCAGCCCCCATGGGGGACAACGGAGACCCCATGGGAGATCCAAAAGTTTGCTGATATATTACTCCATTAAAAACAAAGAAAGTCGATTCCAATACCAATCTTACTGCCTGAAGAAATTCAGATTCAGGGATCTTACAATTGTCAAAAATATATCTCCATCTTGTTGCTATGCTATCGATGACCATTTCAGTAGGCACATTAGTAAAAAGAGAAATAACATCGAGAGATATTAAGGTATAATCTTCTCTGATATGTGTTTTGGAAAGTCTATTGACCAATTCAAAACTATTCGCGATGTGACTCTTCCCTTTGGGAAAGCTTCTATACATGATCTTGTGCAGGAATGCGGCTAAGTTGTACAGAGGACTATCTACAGACGAAACAATAATTCTGAGAGGACAATTGACCTTATGGATCTTGGGGAGTCCGTAAGCTCTCGGCAATGTTCCGTCACTGCAGTAAAGCGATCTGTATAGTGAATCTGAGATAAATTCCGATTTTTTCCATCTAGTTAATAGTTCCCGGACACGAGTAGTTAGTTTTTTGGTTGGATCTCTAGGAACGATCTTGTATGTTTCTGTATCTCCTAATAGTTCTTCCATATTAGCTATGTATTTATCTTTATCAAGTGCTACAGTGACGTTACCTTTGTCAGCCCTCGTTAAAATTAAATTAGAATTATCATCGATGAATTTCTTAGTGGCAATGGACAAACGTTTCATCGCGTTGTTATGTATATTTTCTTGTAATGTGTAGTTCTGAAGACTATTCACTAAATTAGAAAACCGATTTCTAAGAACGGCATGTGTTCTGACAGGAAATCTCTTGACGTTGTTTTCAATGTTTTTAATGAATTCAACCGTTACTTTATCTTTATTTACACCCGGAAGGCTAAAATTTTCACCCAGCTGTAGCAATCCCTGGATATCTTTAGGAATGTCAATGGATGACAAATTGACGAACCACCCATCATTAAGTTGCGTTAATGAGGGTCTTTGCGTGGTAAAAGATTTTGGATCAACGTTAATTGCAATTTCATGGTTGAAGCGGTTCGACGAGGGAACAAACGAATATGTTAGATCATTATTATCAGGGACCTGCTGTTCCGAGGAAGTATTGCAAAAGTATTTGATAGGTCTAATGTTTTTCTGTTGGTTAATATGTTTGAAATACAGATGGTCGAATTTCTTATTCATCCTACTTTTCAAACCATCGAAAAAGGAATGTAGTGATCATTCTTGTCTGTTAAAGAAAGAGTTGCAGACGGATGCCGGAATACAACGATACATAGCTCCAGAAAGTTTATAGATTTGCGTACGTGCAAATCGAGAATTACAATATGCGTCTCTGAGTTCGATTTGTAACAATTGTTTGAAAAATGAAAAATCGGAATTTACAATGGTTAAATTTCCCTATTGATCTAAAGTTAAACAAAGTGTTCTCGAAATTAGCAAGGATGTTTTCTATATGAGGGGGTGTAATATTGTGTTTCATACATTTACGCAAAAACTCAATTTTCAACTCGCATTTAATAAGGACCTTCCTATGCTTGATCCATTGTTTACATAAATACGCGGCCTGGAGGCCATAATAATATTTAACGTTTTGAAAAAACGAGTAACGCATTTTTCAGCCTGCGTGAATTAATATATATGTAAAGGCTCAGTAAATTAACAAATAAATCTTTGAACGGGCAATAAGAGCCAAGCGTGACGTAAATCGCTAAACTTATATAACATAATAAACGTATATTTAACATAATATAATATTAATATAATAACGTTAACAGCATGCATGAGAAAGCCTAAAGACGCTACCTGACAAAATAGAGAATTTATTTAATGAATTGAAAAATAATTAAGAATCAAATTTAAAGAAACATAAATCTAAAAAAAAAATCTATTCTTTATGTATGTGTGTGCATATATGTTCACGGAGTAAATTATAGTACTATATTATCAATACTCGATTAATAATAATAATAAGGGCCGTCAATTGACACTTAACGAAGATTAACACAATAACATTTAAACGACACCCAACGATAAAGGGATCATGGCGACACTGATTAAATCGACATAGAACATTAAAAGTTAACACCCTGTTAACACCAAACCAACATCCAACGATGAGGATCAATCTCCAACCTACACTAAACATTAAGGCTTAATCCCCAACCTACACTTATCATTGAGAATAAACTCCCAATATACACTCATCATTGAGGATTAAACCCACAACTTACCTAAACCTTAATGGTCAACACTCAATCTACACCTAAATTTAAGAGTTGACACTTAACTTTGATGGCAAACACTAAACTTACGCCCAAATTTGAGTGTCAACTCGCGTAAGTTTAGTGTTAACACTTAACTTTGGGTGTTAACCATCAAAGTGTTGAGTGTACTTTTTCATAAGGGTACTTTATTGATATACCATAACCAAAAATTTTAAAAAATTTTTGTTTTTAAGTTACAAAATAAGGTGCACAATTTGTAACTTTATTTATTTTAATGAACGTATTGTTAGAAAAAAATATATACAATATATATATTTTCATTTTCATACTTTTTTGTAATTTTGTCACATAAGAGTTTATAAGACTTATAGTTTCCCATTTGTATTCCAATTGGTATAACAAAGTACATACGTTAGTCTAAGTTTAAATAAAATAATATATTTATAAGAAATATTATATGCAGTCAACTATGGGTAATTAAGTTTTTTCATTATATAAGGAATTATATTCCGATGAGACTGTGTTCCGATGAGACAAATTGACATATTTGTGATATAATACATTGTCATAATTATGCTTTATATGTGTGCAAAATATATGAAATATAATAAGTACTATTTAAATATTTAGTACATTTATATATTAGATATAAGTGTCAAAGTTATATATATTAAGATGTAACTACAAATAAATATTTTCATATCACTTATTAATATTGTTTACTAAAATATAAATATGTAATATATAAATTAATGTAAACATCTTAAAAATTTAAGATACACAATAAGTTAATTTAAAAATTGACTGCTTACTTGCAAAATATAATTATCAAATTCAAGTATTAAAAACAGGAATCTTTATTGAAATCGACGCAATTGGCAATTATCGTAACAATTATATCACGACGTTTCGACCCGGGGGATTGGGTCCTTCTCAAGTGTCTAACAACAAAAACAGTAACGCCGGAAAAAATTAAACAAAATGAAAGGTTCAGCAAAATATGGAAATACAATGAGATGTCCTACCTATACAAAAAATGGAGCTCCGCACTCGCATGAACATCTCAGAATATGAAGATTTTGACCGAAAAAGTCATATGTCAAAGCTAAAGAAGAAATCTTTTCGTTAAGAGGCGTCATTAGGTAAAAATGGGGTGTATACAGATAGATAGTTACATATTCAATTCCGTGGAGCACCTTGATGCACGTTTCATAATGTTCGGAGACGAGGACCGGTTGGAAGCACGCACACGACTGTCAAAATTAAGCAATGTAGTGAGGTTAAAAGAATAAACAAGCGGGTTTATATACTGGAGATGACTTTGTCGTAAATAGGATTTAAATTTTCGGTGTCCTTTTGTAGGTTGATAGTATTCGCTTGATTTTTAATAAAAAACATTTCTGCTATTTCGCGCTTCTTAACGTTCTTTTCTTTATGTAGTATGTCTACTTCTGACCATTTAAAGTCGTGTCGATGAGACGCGCGGTGCTTGCTTACTACCGAACGGCATCCCTCATCTTTTTTAATGTCATTCTGGTGCTCATTAATCCGCGTTTTCAAATATCTCTTCGTTTGCCCGATATACGATGCGTCACAGTTACCGCAGTTAATTCTATATACTAGTTCAGTTTCACGGTCCTTATTAAGTTTATCTTTTCCTTTCTTAATTAATACATCGAGCTTTTTTGGGATGGTGTACACGGTATCAAGGCCCACTTTATTCAGTGAAAACCGTATATCCTCGCTGAGACCCCTGACAAAAGGTATGGCCAAGTATCTACGAGCATCAAACGCATTGGTGTGTTCATTGTTATCATTATCCCGATGGTAACGGAGCTGTTTTAATCTGGTATTAATACGTCTATTGATTAGGTTATCAGGGAAGGAATTGTTAAGAAGAATTGTTTTTACAATTTTGATATTCTCTCGGTGGAAGCGTTCGTCAGAGAGTAAGACCGCACGGTCTGTGAGACTATTTATAGTGTTACTCTTGTACTTAAGAGGGTGACTCGAGAAAAAATTGATGTACCTACCAGAGAAAGTGGGTTTTCGGTACCAATTAGTTAATAAACTGTTTCCTTCCCTAATAACAATTGTATCCAAGAAAGGAAGAGAATCATTGTTCTCCACTTCATGCGTGAATTTAAGGCGGGGGTGGTAGCCGTTGAAAGTATCGAGTATATTACCTAGCTCACCTCGGGGTACTACAGCGAAGATATCATCCACATATCGAAAAAAGATCGCAATGGTGAAACCGAGTGCATTCAAACAATGAGTCTCCAGATCGTCCATGACAATGTCGGCGAGGACTGAGGAAAGGGGGGAACCCATCGGGCTACCAAAAATTTGCTCGTATACTTGGCCGTTAAAAGAGAAGCTAGTGGAGCTCAGGACAAGGTCAATAGCATGTAAAAACTGTTGTAAGCTAAGTTTAGTGTTCACGGAGATCTCATTCCATCTATTTTCTATAGCCTTGAAGACCAACTTTTTCGGAATGTTAGTATAACATCTCCGTGTTATACTAACATTCCGAAAGAGTTGGTCTTCAAGGCTATAGAAAATAGATGGAATGAGATCTCCGTGAACACTAAACTTAGCTTACAACAGTTTTTACATGCTATTGACCTTGTCCTGAGCTCCACTAGCTTCTCTTTTAACGGCCAAGTATACGAGCAAATTTTTGGTAGCCCGATGGGTTCCCCCCTTTCCTCAGTCCTCGCCGACATTGTCATGGACGATCTGGAGACTCATTGTTTGAATGCACTCGGTTTCACCATTGCGATCTTTTTTCGATATGTGGATGATATCTTCGCTGTAGTACCCCGAGGTGAGCTAGGTAATATACTCGATACTTTCAACGGCTACCACCCCCGCCTTAAATTCACGCATGAAGTGGAGAACAATGATTCTCTTCCTTTCTTGGATACAATTGTTATTAGGGAAGGAAACAGTTTATTAACTAATTGGTACCGAAAACCCACTTTCTCTGGTAGGTACATCAATTTTTTCTCGAGTCACCCTCTTAAGTACAAGAGTAACACTATAAATAGTCTCACAGACCGTGCGGTCTTACTCTCTGACGAACGCTTCCACCGAGAGAATATCAAAATTGTAAAAACAATTCTTCTTAACAATTCCTTCCCTGATAACCTAATCAATAGACGTATTAATACCAGATTAAAACAGCTCCGTTACCATCGGGATAATGATAACAATGAACACACCAATGCGTTTGATGCTCGTAGATACTTGGCCATACCTTTTGTCAGGGGTCTCAGCGAGGATATACGGTTTTCACTGAATAAAGTGGGCCTTGATACCGTGTACACCATCCCAAAAAAGCTCGATGTATTAATTAAGAAAGGAAAAGATAAACTTAATAAGGACCGTGAAACTGAACTAGTATATAGAATTAACTGCGGTAACTGTGACGCATCGTATATCGGGCAAACGAAGAGATATTTGAAAACGCGGATTAATGAGCACCAGAATGACATTAAAAAAGATGAGGGATGCCGTTCGGTAGTAAGCAAGCACCGCGCGTCTCATCGACACGACTTTAAATGGTCAGAAGTAGACATACTACATAAAGAAAAGAACGTTAAGAAGCGCGAAATAGCAGAAATGTTTTTTATTAAAAATCAAGCGAATACTATCAACCTACAAAAGGACACCGAAAATTTAAATCCTATTTACGACAAAGTCATCTCCAGTATATAAACCCGCTTGTTTATTCTTTTAACCTCACTACATTGCTTAATTTTGACAGTCGTGTGCGTGCTTCCAACCGGTCCTCGTCTCCGAACATTATGAAACGTGCATCAAGGTGCTCCACGGAATTGAATATGTAACTATCTATCTGTATACACCCCATTTTTACCTAATGACGCCTCTTAACGAAAAGATTTCTTCTTTAGCTTTGACATATGACTTTTTCGGTCAAAATCTTCATATTCTGAGATGTTCATGCGAGTGCGGAGCTCCATTTTTTGTATAGGTAGGACATCTCATTGTATTTCCATATTTTGCTGAACCTTTCATTTTGTTTAATTTTTTCCGGCGTTACTGTTTTTGTTGTTAGACACTTGAGAAGGACCCAATCCCCCGGGTCGAAACGTCGTGATATAATTGTTACGATAATTGCCAATTGCGTCGATTTCAATAAAGATTCCTGTTTTGAATTAACATTGGCGGATTAACTCATTCTCTGATTCAAGTATTAAATCAACAAGTATAAAAATAATGAGCAATAATAAAGTTAATAAAGTTAATAATACTGTAATATAATAATATAAAAAAATATATATATACTTACAGTTCTTGTGTATAAAAATAAACATATTATTCTATCTACTTATATTTTAATTCAAAATGCTATAAATATTTGTGGTAGATAAAGATCCTTATCTGCAACAAATATTTATAACATTTTGAATTGAAATATAACTAGATAGAATAATATCTATTTTTATACCCATGTATATTGCATTATATAAACATAACACCAATGTTATATTACGTAACATATAGAAGTAAGTAATATAGACGTTTATGTTACATTGCAGTAACATATCATTTGAAATATATTTGATATGTAAGTGATACATTCAAAGTTGCTGACATAGAGCCATACCAGTACGTAACATTTACCTATACAAGTAATATTACATGCAACATCGCGTAATGTTACATATATATCTATGTTACATACTGTGGTTTGTTTCGTTTTATGAATCTTTTAAAAATATTTTTAAAAATGTTCTTCTTTATCGCCCAGACAATATTTTCTTAAATATTTGAAATATATTTTTGAAATATTAATTCAAATCTATATATTTGTTGTTTTATAATCTCGTTCTAAAATATTTAAAAAATACTTTTAATTGATTTATTATTGGTTTTATAATCTTCTTTAAAATATTTTTGAAATATAAAATATTCTTAATTAATAGCGTTTTTCACTGGCAGAACTGGTGCGCACTCAATGCACATTAAAGCCGTTGTACACTGATTTAATCTCTAATATTTAAAGTAAAATACAAATATTTCGACTGATAAAATACTCAGTACATATTTTACCAAATAGTGCAATAAAGAATATTGAGGATTTCATGATTTAATCCGATTATATTAAACATACACTTTACGTTGGTTTGTGTACGACGGCTTTAATGTGCACTGAGTGCGCACTGGCTCTGCCAGTGAAAAACGCTATAAGAAAAATGCATGGTAGCCCATCTTTCCATGCTAGTTCGCAATGACGCCGCTAGGCGGCGCATAATGGTAAAACTAATTCGTAAGTTTTCAGTTGAGGGCTAATATTAAGCAGGTCTTCGGCGAAGCAAAATTATGACATTCGCAAGATATGTATATGTTTCAAATATCAAGATGTATATTTTTCAGATGTTAAAAAAATCTTTCAAACGTGAAACAATTATTGCTGATTGGATTGAACATATTTTTTGAAGTAATATTTCTAAAAGATTTTACAAATATTATTGAATATATTTATTTGCAATCTTATAAAAATATTTTTCTGACATGATCTGGCGGACATAGAAAGATTCTAAAAATATTTTGTGCTGTATGGGATATTCCATTCCTCTTTAAGTATAACCTTATATAGCCATATATGGTCTTATATACTTGTATATTATCATGTCTGATCATATAAAAGTATATTTATAAAATTAAAGATAATCCCCAGCGAGAAATGACCCATCGAATCGACGTCAAATTGACGTCGAAAATGTATATCGAAAAGTAATTGAAATATTCATCGATCTCGATTGAAATGTGGTATCACTTTCGATGACTTTTCGATTCAGAATAAATCGATTTCGACTCGATATTGATTACTATTTCCTCACTGCAGCTATTATCAGAAGCCATAAAACATGATCTTTTTCTTGTATTATACATTAAAATAAATTAATATATTCACATTCCACTACTTATATGTTCAATAGTATAGCGAAAATATATCGAAAATTATCTATTTATTTCTCCCCAATATCTTTATTAGAAGAGGATCACAAAACTTACAATGGAAATAATTTTTACAATTAATTTATTTATCTAGATAGAATTGCACATATATGCACATTTATTATTACAAACATATATTACTTAAGTCTAGATAGAGTTGCATATATATGTATTTATCATCAAAAACATATATTATTTAAGTCTAGATAGAGTTGTACATACATGTATTTATAATCGCAAATATATATTATTTAAGTCTAGATAGAGAATATATGTATATTGCACATATTGTATATTTATTATCACAAATGAACACAGATTTGACAGATTGACTTAGTGCAATTAACATAGATTCAGTGTAATTAAGATTAAGCAAGAGATATTGTAAGTTAAAGTTTGAATAATTTCTCAAATCAAGTACTTATAATTGAGGTTCATGTCTAATACATATTCGTGAAGAAAGAGATTGCCTCAAAATCTCAAAATTGAATTCTTGAGTACAGCTTCAAAGCCAAAAGAACACTTCTTAAAATATGTTAATAAACTGTGATATAAAGAATAAATTTTGTTACATGTTTAGGTTTTTTTTTTTTTAATTAAGCACATTCTATATAAGTGCATAGACATGGAACAAGTAGGAAAATCTGCAGTCCTGTCGAGAGTCCTGTCCTTAATCGAATCACCGAGCGCGTGGCTCGTAATCTGTAACGCTTTATTTGAGAAATTATTCAAATTTTAAATTGCAATATCTCGCTTAATATTAAAAATATCCAAAACTGTAAAGAACTTTTTGACTCAGTTTTTTATATAAAATATGCGATTTTTTTCGCATTACATTAATCGAACATCCTGTATATCTTGACTAGAATATTATACTTCTTATAATACTAATTTATTTATCTGTATCCTCTTCTATAAAATTTTCTATGAAATTAGATGTATGGTTACGTTTCCTGTAAAAAAAATAAAATTGTTATATATTTTTTAAATAAAAATAAAATTCTATAATAATCTTACATTACTAACATTAGAGCCTATGCCACACAATGCAATTTTTTGTGCTACATTGCATGCGATCTAGTTGATTATTATATATAATTACTATAATACTTAAACTTTAAATCTTTTTTAGTTTGTTTTATAGCACAACGGTGCAAATGCATTTTAAATTACTTATTATTTCTGATTTGTAACGTTTCGACATATTGATGTTTATTCTATTAATTTGTAGGAAAAGACAAAAAGAAATACATGTATCTATTAATTCATTAAGATTGTTAGAACTTGTAAAAGTTATTAATATGCATATATATGTATTACAGTTAAAAATTATATGCTTACTTACAATTGAGATTAAAGCCGGCTATTTTATTCCAGCCTGCGTGAGATAAGTGCAATCAATTTTTTGCGAAATTTCTACTCCGAAGCAAAAAATGTTCTCAACATTTACAAAATATTTCATTAACTATAATGTACCTAAGAAATCTATCTTTTTCCTTCCACTCACAATCAGTCACGCCACGGCCGATCATACGCCGCTTCACTTTTCTTCTTTAGAGGTTATGTTTGGCACCAGAGGTGTTCGGCCGGTTCTTAAATTTATTCAAAAGAGAAACGTATGCGCAAATTCTGCTCTTACAAAGAAGTTGCAAGTTGATTAGTTAAAAGCCATATACGAGAGCCAATTAATCAACTTGCAACTTTTCTGTATAACAGCAGAATTTGCGCATACGTTTCTCTTTCGAGTGAATTCAAGAATCGAACCCCAGACTCTTATATTGGGCTAGAATTTCAAGCCAGAGCCATAAGAATGAAAGTAATTCTCAGATCTCAAGACGAATATAAACTCTAGCAGAGGCCCTTGTACTTTTTTGACTAATGTCTGTCTTCAAATATGGCGTCCCAATGAGAATCTCTTAAGGGCCCCGCTTGCTGGACCGGACTCCTCGCCTCGATCCTCCCTCTCGGACGCTAGCTGCCGCAGCTCTCCCTTTCCTGGCGGTGAGCTCTCCCTGGTGATCCGACTCTCGCTCGGTTGGTCTCCAGAACACGCGCCGCAACGATTAATCCGTCAAGAAAGAGGTAACGGACTCGACACGTTCGAAGAAACGCAAGCCAGTGCGGCCATGACACCTAACGACTGAGGCGAGGGCTCTTTGAGAGTGGCGACTCGCGCGTCGCGCCATCTAATGTGAAACGATCGAGCGTTGTAAAACGCGAAAAGAATTCGAGCGCAATATCTGAACAAATTATTTAATTTTTAATAAGTCCAATTATTAATATTTATTTTATAATTGGACTTATTTTTTATTTTGATAAATGTAAATACAAATATCTTATTGTATTAATATTTAATATTAATAATTTAATTAGTTTGTTAATTTAACTTCTTGTTTAATAAATGAGCGGATGTATTGAAAATGTACTTATTATATATTTCAATTTTCAAAACAATTGTCAAATTACAAACAGGAATTTTGTTGTGACTTCTACAGTTATAAAGCATAACTATTTAATGGAAATGGAAGCCTAAAAAAATTAATATTGTAACGCAATTATTATAATGCTCAAATAATAAAATATTTACATTATCCATGTCTGCCAATACAATAATTTTTTATTCATATTGTATTCTATATAATGACAATGTTATTATATATTTGACAGGCAAATCAAAATAGCTTCGAATCGATATCAAAATAATGAAATATCGATGTCTTAACAGAAAATACATAATTTGCCTGTTTACAGTCTGGCGCGATGAATGTATGTCACAAATAATTTCTTCTTTTAAAAAATGTCTTAAAGCACAAACATCGAAATAAGCTTCAAATTTCGAGCATTATTTCGATATGGATGTAATATCGATGATTTCGACGTCAATTTGACGTCGATTCGATGGGTCATTTCTCGCTGGGTCATATTAATCATATAAGAACATATACTCGGATCTATCCATAAGTTTGCATAATTATTATAAATATTCTTCTAGTATATTATTTTACTTGACAATCAAATTAATATAAGATATTATTTTTAGTTTCATGACCTTTTCGTTTAAAACGCTTTTCCATATACTTCACGGTTTCAGATATTTATTCCTAATCAAATATATATAATTTCTTTTGAAGGGTTATTTTCTCCTAACCTAAGTAAATTAACCCCTAAACATGTTTCGAAGCCGATACAAAAATACGTGTCCGTTATTTTTTGCTATTCTACAACATATCCAAAGTCCATCAAAATCAGTTCCAAAAGTTGTCTTGGAACGTAAATATAGGAAAATGGGTTGATTTTCATTTAATTGATTCTATATAGTATTTCTTCTATGAAGATCTTCGGCTTATACTCATGCTTTCACTATATTAACTGTTATTCCCCTACATTAAGGGCAAACTCGTGTAAACAAACCTACAGACGGTCTTGTGAACGCGACTTTCAAATGGCTGTAACTAAAAAACTAATCATAGTAACCCAGATAGCCAAATGCTGTGAGTTTGCTGTCATGTTGCCAACAATCGTTAATGCAACTAATTTTGACAAACTAGGGACAAGGTGAGACAGCATAGTGCTTGTCGGGTTGAACTCATATGAATTCTAATTCTATTCACGGAAAATTGAGAGCAACATGTTTACACGGATTTGTTATCCGCGAAGAGTTGATTTGTGACAGCAACTTGACGACAACTCGTCCACGATTAACAGCATATTCAATGCATTTTGAGGGCAACTTCCCAGGCAGCAGCGTCACGTGATTTTCACGTCAGTTTATGGTCAATCGTTACGTCAATTATTCTTTTATAATCACCCAGATAGCAATGCCTGATGATCAGATTTCATCACGTCATGATTTTCTGATATTGATCAAAATGTGATGTATGTCTTGTGATCATATTGTGATGATATACATCATGAATACAAGTTAACATGTATATGAGGAAATATATGAGCTCAGATATTGACGTTTCTTAGCCAACTCATGATAATCACATGCTGACCCTGGTGGAAATAATTTTACAACAATTTTCGCGACCGCTAGTACCGCACGCTGCCGCGACGCGGCTATACCATGCGTCACTTTCTCGTAATCAAAAATCATCAGGCGCTAGTATAAGAGGCGAGCTTGTGAGAAGCCTAATTACAATGTTCTTTGCTGCAGATCAGCTTAAGTGATACCTCTGGTATCACATAGTGCAGAGGTCTGCGAAGCAATTTTTGATAAATTGTTGGATACGTCTTACTTATTTATTTACATGTTTTTAAATAATTTTATTAAGCATGAAATATTTAAAATTGTCATTTCTTGAGCTTTATATGCACATAATATGCAGTATTTCATTGAACATTTATGTGTTCATTATGTCACTATTTTGTAAACTTTTATAGATTTCATAACATGTCTGCATTCTGAGCAACATATGACCCCGCATCTGTGTCTATTCTTGCCATCATGTTTTTAATAAACGTGAGTACAATATGTACTCAGAACGAACACATTTTGCTATCTGGGCATGTAATAATAACTTAAAAATGACAGGAATAAGTCACAGACCAATGACGACATTTCAAGACGTAAAAAACGTGACTTGTATGACCTTTTTGGCCTTTTAATGACGTTTTAATAAGAGGATTGTAAAAATCAAAATATGCAAAATTATAATTAATTAAGAAATCAGATTTGTTATAAAATATATACATTTTATGTTTTGTGTTTATTTAATTATTATCAGTCTTCAAAAATAAAGGTACCATTAATATAAGGTTACATCATTCTAAAAGTATGCTACACTTTATTATAAAAGTGGACTCCACGATACAACTGATACAAGTTCTGCAGTTCCGTCGTTCATATATACCTACTATCGTTCGTCATATTTTAAATACGAGAAACAGATCCTGACGGATGGCATCTATCGGATCCGACATTTGCACATTCTTTAGAAACGTATGACAATTTCATGTTGTCAACACTATGTTAGCAACGATTTACAATTAAAAAACTTCATAGCTTGAAGACATATACGCAATAACGGATGGAAATCATTACCCAGATAGCATTTCATGCAAAAGCAAACCAGTGCAATCCGTATGCTGGCAAATATTGTCATCATATTGCCATGATAATGGCAGAAATATTTACTGAATTAAATTTTTGCTCACATGTTGTCAGCAAATTGCCGACATATATTAACAACAATGTTTGCGGCAAAAATGTTGGCAAATGTTTTCAGCAACATGTCGGTAACTGATTGTCGCAATAATTAAAATATGTATTTTAATTATTATTTATTATTATAGATCTATCCGTGCAGTTTTTATGCACTAACGTGTATGTACATATAAATATATATTGTTGCGCCCGTGCTCTGACACCCGTTACAAGGCGGCGAGTTGAGAATCGTCCCTGACGACCAGCTGATATGGATTTATTGATTTTCCTGTGATGTTCGGTTGTTGTTTGTTTCGAGCGGCGGACTTCGTGCGAACGTGACAGCTCGAATCTCTGTAGTATTTCGTGTGTACTATTAAAACGAGTCTTTACCATCTTATATTGTGTCACTTCATTGCCCGCGAGTGCCGGTTGCGCGAGTGAGTGAGTGAGTGGGTGTAGTGACGCGATCACGAACTGCGGCGAGCGCAACATTTTTGGGGGCTCGTCCGGGATCGGACGATCGTTTTCGGCAGAGATGAGCGGCCAGGAAACAGGCGGGATAGCCACGACGGCGGCTCCTTCGAGGAAGAGGACTCGTGCCGCGACTCCTTCAGCGGGAGCCCCGCAGCCCGTGACCCAAGCGGAGACTCTTCAGGCGGTTCTCCTGGAGATGCGGGCGATGCGAGAGGAGCAGGCGCAGAGGGAGGCGATTCATGCGGCGGAGCTGCTGCGTCGGGATGAGGAGCTTCTCCAACTTCGACGGGAAATCCAGCTAAGTCCCTCCATTAATAGAGCGTCTGGGGATATCGGTGATGCGGGGACGCGTTGTGAACTTCCCGGGGCGAGTGATTCGCGCTTGGGTCCGGCGTCCCATCTCGTGTATCCGGGAGTGAGCGAGGCGCGAACTAACTCGGGCGAGAGCGTCGCGCGCACGGAGCTTGGTTACAAGCTCAAGCCCGATGTCTACGATGGGTCGGTTCCGTTGCGGGAATTTTTCTCGCAATTTGACATAATTGCGCGTGCGAATCAATGGAGTGACGAGTCAAAGACCATCGCATTGGCCTCGTGTCTGAGGGGAAAAGCGCGCTCGGTTTTAGATTCGGTCGAGGATGTCGATAATTTAGAGTACGCAGAATTAAAATCAAAGTTAGAGTTGCGTTTCGGGGAGGGGCACCTTTTTCAAAATTATTATTCTATTTTTACAAACCGGAAACAGAAATTCGGAGAGGATTATGCGTCTCTCGGTTCCGAATTAGAGAGACTTGCCCGTCTAGCGTATCCCGAGTGCTCTTACGCGGTCCGAGATAAAGTCGCGTGCTCGCAATTTATTTCGGCACTTTCGGACGGCTTTGTAAAGAGAACTTTACAATTGGAAGGAATTACCTCCTTAAAGTTAGCGGTAGAAAGGGCGGAGGCCGTTAAGGCCTTACATGGTGAGAATTCCGGAAAAGGGGAAAGTCGTTTTTCGCGAAACTTAGAAGGGGAAAAGGGAGAAGAGAAGCAGAAGGAGGAGGATAGTAAAGGCGATGGGCCTCGGGGTGGTTTCAGGACCGATCGGAGAGAGTGTTGGTCCTGTGGAGGGTCAGGGCATTTACGTTCCGAGTGTCCCAATTTCGAGTGAAGCGAGGCTTAATTGATCTCGACGGGGGGGAGAAATTTTCGGAAAGAGCGGTGGGGTATTCGTAAAGAATCGGAACCCGGTAGTTTGTTTGAGAGTTTTTTTTTTTGAAAAGGTTTACGTGTTATCAATGTTACTGCGTGTTATGTTACTGTTTTTGTTTAAGGTAAGTCTACGTTCCTGGGGGATAGGAAGAGTTCCCTAAAGGATCCGAAGCGATTCATCATCTAACCGAGACTCTCCTCTGAAGAAGCCGCCTGCCCACGGTTTTTGACCCATGGTTTTCCCGTGGGCCATAGGGCGAATGCCGGGCGGGGACTAGGGGAGCCCTGCGGGGCGCCGGGTCCATGGGAAGTTTCCCCCCCCTTGTCCGAAGAATTCAGGAGCTGCGACGTGAAGAGGACGGCAGCTGCTAAGGCGGAAGAGGAGTGGCGCGAAGAAAGAAGACGGTTCTCCTGCAAAGAGAATTGGGGGTCGCCCGAGAGTAGGCTTTTGGGGGGAGGCTGGCCAGCTCCCTCCAAAGTTAAGCTGAAAGGGGACTAGCCCGAAGAAGCGGATTGGGACGGAAAGGATGAGGCCCGGTAACCCGTTGCAGCAGCTCGGGGTAGGGCGAGGACCATCCACGTACCCTGGAGTCCGTAGCAGGAGGAGCCGCTGGGACACTGCTCTCCAGGATTGTCGGGACGACAATCTTGAAGAGGGGGAGCAGTGTTGCGCCCGTGCTCTGACACCCGTTACAAGGCGGCGAGTTGAGAATCGTCCCTGACGACCAGCTGATATGGATTTATTGATTTTCCTGTGATGTTCGGTTGTTGTTTGTTTCGAGCGGCGGACTTCGTGCGAACGTGACAGCTCGAATCTCTGTAGTATTTCGTGTGTACTATTAAAACGAGTCTTTACCATCTTATATTGTGTCACTTCATTGCCCGCGAGTGCCGGTTGCGCGAGTGAGTGAGTGAGTGGGTGTAGTGACGCGATCACGAACTGCGGCGAGCGCAACAATATATATACATTATAAAGAGATGTTTTTGTAATTATTAAGGAATTAATAATTTTCAAAAATGTGTACAAGAGAAAAAAGTACTCTGAGTCAAGACTCTGAGTCTAGTTTATTTTAAATTTTCTATTTCTAAAAAATGTACAAAATGTATTCATGTGCGACAATTGTCAAGAAACTAACACGTAAAAGACTGCGATAAAGGAATAGATAAAAGAACGAAAAAAGAACACTGTATGGAAACCCCTTCTGTCTTTGTCTCACATACGCGCATAGACAAAGACAGAAGGGGCCTCCATGCAGCGTTCTCTTTCTACTCCTATATCGCTTTTTCAGTTCGCTCGCGCACTCTATTCTTATATCTCTATGGCTGAACACGCTTGTCGACTGCGCATCTTGAACGTGCGCGTTTTCTAGCTGTGGTTGGACAATGTATTTGAGTGCAGTTTCTCGCGCGTGTTATTTTTTATAGGCTTTGTTTAATGGTTGCGAAATATAAACAATCTGGATAGCCTCTCTCCTATCACGACATTCGCGAATGACTCTCTAAAGCAATCTGAAGCGATCCTAGGAAACACAGATTAGTGCCAGAAGAACTTGTGGATATCGTAAATACAATTCTCAAAAATATATTAAATATATTAAATCAATGGTAAAATGTACAATCGTATGATTTATTGATAATATATATATATATATATGTGATTATTTTATAGGTTACGTGGAATACCCGGGACACTATAGTGTTGAAAAGTTGCAAGAATCGTACGTAAAGCGAGGGTTAGATGTAGCTTTTTTTATTTTTAAAATATCTACATACTTTATCATACGTATTTATCTATTTTATTATTTAAATAGCAGTTTTTCACAACTTTTTACTGTTATCGCATATTCGTCGTTAGCATCAGCAGTGCTTGCCCGTTCTTTCTATTTCTATTCTCCAGTCTTTTTTTCTGCCATCTCTGTCGGTTTGTACTTCTCTCTTTACTTCCATCTCTCTTCGAGTGAACTCCTCTTCTTGTCGTACCGCTTATTCCAATTTTGTTAGGACCATTTTTGTTTGTCAGCATTTTGTACTTTTATTCTGTCTTTCTGGCATCTTTATTAAAAGTTGTGCCTCTGCATCTTTTCTTCTATCTTTTATGTAAGTTTACCATTGGAAATAAATATTTATTAATAAATATTTAATTCATTATTGTCACAATGAATATCTTTAAACGCATAGTGTCTCTACCTATCCGGCGTAGACGACAATCGAAACGTGACATAGGTCCTCGTCAGCGTAGGAGAATTCAAGCTGAATTGAGACAAGTTAAGGATATTTATTGTAGGAATGATCAATGTGTAAGCAAAAGTAATTTTATCACTTCTGTTTCCAACGGTGCAGCTTCGACCAGCACACAAAGTAGTGCATCAGTGATTCCTTCGTCAGTTCAATGTAATTTTCCTGAATCACATTCGGAATCATCTAACGTCTCTTCTGAAGAATCTTTGACTGATAATTATTTCTGCGATGATTCCGATGACAGAATCCATACGAGCAGTGAAGAACTTGGAGAAGAATTTCGTGATGTACACGAGCATTGGAGTGTAGACGTAGATTTGTTCAAAGATCGCCTTATAGCTCTCCTTATGGATGATAACATGTCTCACGTGCAAGGAAATAACATTCTTGCTTTATTGCGTAGTCATCAATGTTTTTCATATCTCCCGAAAGATGTAAGAACACTATTGCGTACACCAAAAACTCCTGTGGAATTATTCGATGTAGAACCAGGAGAGTATTTACATTTAGGCTTCGAGTCGGCATTAATTAACAGTCTTCAATCCACTTCCTCTTCTTTGATTCCACATAGCCTTCAAGTAGATTTTAGCACGGATGGTGCTACATTAGACAATTCTGGGAACATTGTTATTTGGCCGATTCAATGTAGAATTGCAAATATACCTAATGCAAAACCAGAAGTGGTAGGGATTTATCGAGGAAGTCGTAAACCTTCTAGCGCGGGTCAATTTTTTAGCAGATTTGTGGTTGATATCAATTCGGTTTTAGATAACGGTGGTATCTTATATCAAGATACTAAATTCCCTGTCACTTTACGCTGTTTTGTAGCTGATGCTCCGGCTCGTGCGTTTATATTAAATCACAAAAGTCACATGGCAGCTAATCCTTGCTCAAAGTGTACAGTGACAGGTCAATGTTTCGATAGCCGAATGGTTTATATTTCTCTCGATAACACCCCCCGAACCGATGAGAATTATATGTTGCAGGTAGACGAAGAACATCATAAAGGCCCTAGTCCTTTATCAGATCTACCATTTGGTATGGTTTCGCAGGTTCCGTTTAAATCGATGCATCTTCTGTTTTTAGGAATAATGAAAAAATGCTTCGAAGCATGGATCGACGGCAAATTTAGTAAACTCTCAAAACTTGCGGGTCATAGTCTTCAAACTGTATCCTCAAGACTAGAAACATTGAAACAGTATTGTCCGCGTGATTTTGCTAGACCCCCTAGAAGATTAGGCGCTTACAAGCGCTTTAAGGCGACTGAAAATCGCCAGTTCCTTCTCTACACAGGTGTTGTCGTTTTGTATGGAATTTTAAACGAGGATGTTTATTTGCACTTTGTTCTTCTTCATGCAGCTATCCGCTCTCTCGCATGTGAAAGATCACCGAATTTTGATTTTGCAGATCTTGCTCTACGTACATATGTTGAGAAATGTGAAGCTATTTATGGGCTGGCGTTCTTCTCCTACAATATTCATGGGCTTTTACATGTTGTGGAGGATGTGAAACGTTTTGGTCCACTTGATGCATACTCTGCGTTTCCATACGAGAACAACATGTCAATTTTCAGAAAATATTGTAGAAAACCTGATCTTCCTCTTCAGCAAATTGCAAATAGGCGAGCGGAAGAAAGTAACAAATGTAATAATAGATTTGTTAACAATTGCCTACCAGCGGTTGTCGACAATCCATCTATTGAAATGTTAGGGAGACACGCAGCAGGACCGCTCCCTCGCGAACTTTGTCATCGCAGTTGTCAACAGTTTCAGAGAGCAAAAATTGGTCGATGGTTGTTCACTCGACAAAAACGAGACAATTGTTGTATCTTGCGAGATGCAACAATCTGTGTCATTGAAAATTTTTTAACAATTGAGACGATAAATTACTTGCTTGTACGCAAATTTCTACATGTACAAGATTTTTACGATGTGGGTCTACCATCTTCTTCTGTCGGCGTGTACAAATGTTCAACATTGGTTAACGAAACCTGTATCGTTCTCTTCGAAGAGGTTTCGGCGAAGTACTATCGCATGCCTTTTTGGCGATTTTCTGATTGTAATTCTTCTGATGAGAGTGATAACGACGATGAATGCAATCAGTAATCTGTGCAGTTTTACTTTAATTTTCGTTATTAGATTTATCTCTCAATATGAATAATAGGTATATAATAAGACAATTATAATGCATGATAACTATATATAAAAGTAAGAAATTAAAATATTGTACTGGCGGTCTTTAGTTTATGTACGCGAAAGATACTTTGAAATGTTATGGATAATGACATTTGTATATGTGGTACAGAATCTTATTGCTTGCATGAATCAAATCGGAATGAAAATCAATAGCAATTCAAAGTAGTATATTAACATAACAATTTTACTATATAATAATAGAATATTCTGAAAATATATTATATATATTTACGTTTAAAAGTGTACGTCATTTATATTTAACTTACTAGAATGTATATGTGTATATATTAACATTGTCCCAAAGCAATGCTTATTGAAATTAATTTACAATCACTATAATATAATATGTATATGTACCAATTCTAATATTTCATTAGATGAACCGAGAAAAACGAAACGCACGAAAACCGAAAAGGTTTTGCACCACATCCTCTACTGATGAGAAACTATCCCGACGAAATAAGGACCGCCCTCGAATGTCTGATGCATTGAGGAAAATAAAGATAGACTTAGTGAAACGGACTCAGACAGAAAACAATCTAACTCAGAAACGACAAACTTCTAAAATTGACACTATGGATGATTTAAGACAAAAAAAGTTTAAACAAACTTCTAGGATAGACATTGTCAACGACTCAGCAAGACGGCATTCTTCTAAGACAGATATGATGGACGATTCTGGGCATGTTTCAAGGGCAGACACTTTGAACGACTCTCCACGACAGACGACACGAGTACGATCACCATCTCTTTTGCAGGCATCATTGTGCACAAAACAACGTGAAAATACGAACTCATCGCTATTGTAAAAAGACAGAAGCCACACGTACAAACACCGACCTCTTCACAGACGCAACAAGACCACAACTGAATCACAGTCAGATTTAGATGAGCCTCCACAATATGACCAAACCCACGATAATACGTTCGATCCGAAACACGTTATACTATCGAAAGCCTATTCGCCAAGCATTATAAAGCCTTGTATTCAATTTTCACCGTCACAAAACAACCACGTATCATTCCATGATCCATCTTACGCACAACAGCTACTTGACTGCCAACCTTTACAATCTATCGATATAACACACACTCCTTCAAAGACTCGACGTAAACGTTCCACACCCTCGTACTGCTGCAAACATCTTCAACAAGGTGTGAAGAACTATACTACAGACCGTGAGGTCAGTATACTCGATAAAAAGGTAAGGTTTATTATTAATAATTTATAAGACTAATTTATCAAATTTTCTCTTCTTTCTTTTATGTCTACTTATTGAAATTAAAGGAAAATTGAAAAGCATCTGGCGAAGTTGCCTGAAGAGTTTTCGGTAAATTTCTTAAATTATTATTAATTATATTAATTAATAATAATCACCATGTAACATTCTTACTCACTT
>JASTWL010000960.1:0-63155 GCA_035220575.1 Temnothorax rugatulus
TCAACCCATATTCGGGGAAGCGAAATTAGTACGTAGACACCTTCCCCGAGAACAAGACCCGGAATCACGTCTACCAGGTTCCTAGAGCCAGCCCTGTAAGGTCGGCGTCAACGGCCGACATCATAAAGTGCATCAAAACATCTTTCCCAGAGCATGTGTGGGCGGGGGGGCTTCGCCCCCCCTGCACCCCCCCATTGTGTGAGTAACCTAGAAGTGTGGGCGGGGGGGGCTCCCGCCCCCCCTGCACCCCCCCTGTGCACTGGGCGGGTGGGTTGGGTTGACGGGTGGGCAGGGGGGGCTTCGCCCCCCCCGCACCCCCCCCCATGGACACGCCTTCGGCGTGCCCGGGTAGGAGATGTATTTCGCTTTATGCGTGAGCGGGGGGGGCTTCGCCCCCCCCTGCACCCCCCCCATGCACGTGAGCCTCCACTTTATAAATTATTCGAGATCGTGGTCAATCAGGACCGTGGTCATCGAAACCGTGGTCTATCACAACATGGTTAATATCAACGTGGTCAATCGCAACGTGGTCAATTTTAACGTTGGTCAATCGGGACGGTGGTCAATCGGGACCGTGGTCAATCGAGACCGTGGTCAATCGGGACGGTGGTCAATAGGGACCGTGGTCAATCGGGACGGTGGTCAATCGGAACCGTGGTCAATCGGGACGGTGGTCAATCGGGACCGTGGTCAATCACAACGTGGTCAATCGCAACGTGGTCAATCGCAACGTGGTCAATTTCAACGTGGTCAATCGGGACCGTGATCAATCGGAACGGTGGTCAATCGGGACCGTGGTCAATCGGACGGTGGTCAATCGGGACCGTGGTCAATCGAGACCGTGGTCAATCGGGACCGTGGTCAATTGGGATGGTGGTCAATCGGGACCGTGGTCAATCGGGACGGTGATCAATAGGGACCGTGGTCAATCGGGACGGTGGTTAATCGGGACCGTGGTCAATCGGGACGGTGGTCAATCGGGACTGTGGTCAATCACAACGTGGTCAATCGCAACGTGGTCAATTGCAACGTGGTCAATATCAACGTGGTCAATCGGGACCGTGGTCAATGTTAACGTGGTCAAACGGGACGCTCCCGTCTCGACATAATCTATCCCGTATCTTTGAGTAAACCCTCGTGCTACTAGTCGAGCCTTGTATCTTTCGGGTTCGCCAGGAGTGATCTTTCTTTTAAAGATCCACTTACAGGTTATCGGTTTCTTTACTGGTGAAATTCCTTCAGTCCAAGTTCTATGATTCTGGTGGGCAGAAACCTCGATATCAATTGCCTCTTTCCATCTTATTCCATCGGCACTATCGATTGCTTCCTGATAGTTCTTTGGCTCTTCAACTGATGCTATATGTGCTTGCGGATATGACAATCGGTCGGGCTTCTTCAATGTTTCTCGATTTCGCAGCTGCCTTGACGAAGAATCTGCTCTATTTTCTTCTTTTACATCATTCTGATCCTTCTCAATGTGTTGCCTTTTAGTCTTCTCAGAATCTTGATCTATGTCGCAATCTTCATCTGAGTCGCAATCTTCATCGCTTTCGATGAATTTCACAGCTCCCACTGTCTTGAAGAAATTCGAGTCATTGCTTTCCTCAAATGCCACGCTTGCTGCTACTGTCACCTTGAATGTGCTCAAGTCAATTAATCTATAATTTTCAGAATTTCCTTGGTAACCGATGAATACCAACTTCTGCGCCTTATGATCAAGTTTCCTTCGTTGACCATCTGCTATGTGCGCGTATGCAGAACAACCAAATACTCGAGTCTGTGACAGGTCCGGCTTAACTCCAAACCATCGTTCAAATGGTGTAACTTCGCTTTTGGTTGTAGCTGAACGGTTCAGTATCCAGGCAGCCATGTAAATCGTCTCTGACCATAACTTCTTTGGTAGATTTCTCCCAAAAATCATGGCTCTAATCATCTCGTTGATGGTCCGGATATCACGTTCTGCCTTTCCATTTTGTTCCGGATTGTACGGCGCCGACGTCTGATGCTCGATGCCTCTTGACAGGCAGAACTTTTTCATTGCATCGTTAATAAACTCGCGACCGTTGTCACTCTTCAGCACCATTAGATCCTTGCCAAACCGATTTCTGACTGCATTTGCGTACTGCTTAAACTTTTCAAAAACTTCGCTTTTCTCTTTGATTGCATAGACAAAACGGTACTCTGATGCATCATCCTTGAAAAGGACATAGTACCGTGACTCATTGTATGCAGTAGTTGGAAATGGGCCGCAGACATCTGAATGCGCAAATTCACCTGGTTTATAATCCTTTTGCGCCCGTGATTTAAATGTCTTTCGATGTGCCTTTGCAAAGATGCAAGCTTCACATGTGAATTGCTGTAATTCTGTCTTGCTAATGCCAATGGTTGGATTATTTGCGATCATCTTCTGCATAACCGAAAGACTTGCGTGTCCCAGCCTTTCATGCCATAGTCGCAGATTCTGCTCAGGATCAATTTTCACCACATTGGCTTGTCCATTTCTGCATATCCTGAAATTCATTTTGTATAGATTTTTGTGTCGAATTCCAGACGCAACTACTTTTCCATTTTTAATGACTTTAATAGAATCATGACCTGACAAAATCTCGCATCCATGACTCGTGCACGCTGAGTATGAGAATAAATTATTTGTTAGTTCTGGTACACACAATACTTTGGTTAGTCGCCATGGCTTCCAATCGCCTTCCTGCAAAACCTTGATATGCACATCTCCTTCGCCTATTACCTTGACTTTCCTACCATCACCAATCAGAACTTCTGCATGTTCAGACGGTCCAAATTCTGCGTACAGCTGTCTGTCATTGCACATATGAAAAGATGCTCCACTGTCCGCTAACCAGAAATCTTTGTCGCTTGTTACGGTATCATTTACGCTGGTCGCCTTTACCATGAAAACATCTCCGTAATTGTCGTTTTCTTTGCGCTTCGGTTTTATTTTGCCTTTAAGCTTGTCTGATGAATTTTGTCCGTCATTGCTCTTTTGCTTTTCTATCCATTTAAAACAATCTTGTTTCCTGTGGCCAATTTGTTTGCAAAAATAACATGTTCCTTTAAACTTCTTGTCAGAGCCCTTTTCTGCCGCTGATTTCTGTTTATGACACTGTGCTCCTTTCTGTTTTGTCGCTGCTGCTAAGGCCACAATTTCTTAATCTTCTGCCTTCAAGAGTTCTTCTGCAGAAATAAGCTCTTCTTCCAGAGTTTGTATGGTCCTTTCTGTTTTCTTCTTGCCGTTCCAGGCTATCACAAAACTTTTATATTTTGTGATTGGCAGACCATCGATGATCATTGTACGTAGCATCTCGTCTGAAACTATCTCGCCCGCTTGTTCAAGTTGATAAGCTAGATTCTTAGCTTCAGTAATATAATCTGTTACCTTTGTTTCTGCTGTCAATTTTAGATTTAGCAGCTTTTTCTGTAACATCGTTACACGCGCGGCTGACCTTTTCTCAAATTCTCCGCAGATTGTTTCCCACATCTCTGCTGCTGTCTTGCACGTGATTACCTTTCTTGTTAGTCTATCATCCAACGATGCAGAAATGTAGTATCGGGCATCCGCTTCCTTCTTTCGCCAATTTTTCCAATCCTCTCCTCTTCCTTCCGGCTCTTTCAGCGATCCGTCGACGACAGCCATGCAGTCCCGCTTCTCGAAAAGCACTTGCATCTTGAACTTCCAGCTCACGAATGTCTCCTCGGTAGGAGATTCGATTCGCACCAAGTCCTTGTCGCTCATTTTGACTTACTGAAATGAAACTTGTGTATCCGTTCTGCACGAGTTCTATTTTCTTTCGTTTTCACGCGCAGTGGAAGCGTGCTGGGCCCATAACCTGTTAGCGTTTCCTGTCGAGGGATATAGCAGGTTATACGAATTTGCAGAACACAAGTTTTAGAAGAAAGATAATGATTTAATGGATTGAAACACAGAATAAACGTTTGCCTTTGATTACAGTGTTGCAAGATATACTTGAGAAAAACTTGAGAATAAAGTGTCTTTGAGTAACGAACGAAAGGCGGCCAAGCTCTAGTTAAAAAGATATAGAAGCGTAACAACAAAAAAATGGAAAAATTCTATGCTGCCACCTATAATGAATGTGTTAAAGTCTCTGTCGATAACATGAGAACTCATATCACAACACATCTTAATTGTGTTTATTATTCTCTGGCGAAGTAAAAATTACTTATTTGGTTTGAATACACACCTTTGACTGAAAATCGGTGTTCCATCTTATTGTTTGTCATCTTAATACATGTTATTGCGATAAATATTACCACATGCCTCAGTGGTCAAATTGATACGACACCTATCACGGAATGAGGGACGTTCTAAGTTCGAACCCTGGCTGAGGTAATATTTTTCGCAATGAATGTAATATTTAATTAGAATGCTTATATATAAACATCTAAAATTACATCAAAGAACGACCAGAATCCTTGGTCGAAACGCGGTGACGATCTGTCACGACGATTATAATCGTTGCCAGTATATAGTCAATTAAAATTCTTAATTGTGTTTATCATATTAATGTTCTTCAGCTTGAGAAGTAAATCAAAGTGACGTATTATTAATTAAAAGAAAGTAGTACGCGGCGCTCGAGCAATATAAATTTATTAAAAATTTATACAACATTGTTAATGCAGGGAATTTTTTAGAAAATGCATTATCTGCGACACCTTTTCCCGCGGCTGGGTTGGAATGCGCAGCTATCGGGCATCGCAAATAATTATTCGGTTACTCGAGCACTCGCAAAGACAACAAAAAAGCAAAATCGAAATCCGTACACAAAAATTTCCAACGACAATTTGGGCGCCAGGTGCGGAGAAGGCCGCACCACCTTCTGACTCTAATTCTCACATAAACGTAGCTCTCAATAATTTGCTCGAGCCGAATGCGACGGCTGCTCAGAAATTCGGCTGAGGGCGGGGTTCACTAGATTCTATGGAGTTAGGCACTTTGAGTGTGGTTCGGTAGACACAGAAAAATAATGCAGATAACAATTGAAAATATCGTATATTTACAACCAGCGGTCAGACGGAAGGTTGGTGTTCAACCGTGAGAGGCGCGTGCGGCCCGGATAGGGTGCACGTGATCGACGTATGGCGCACGTCGTGTGTCCCGCTTTTGACCGTGTACCCTCTCGATTCGGAGGCAATTCGATAGATAACGTGGATGCAAAGTTAATATAACCGTAACGCAAACGCAATGCTATACAATATTTAACTCGAACGGTCGTATCTGATTGATACTCGAAACCTCGCTAAAAATGCTCGCAACGCTAATATACCTTATGCTCCGTCTCCGATAACCGTATTTCACGCGAATGATCATATCTTGAGGATACTTGAAACATCGAGAATACTCGTACGAGGTATTTCCCTTCGCACGTAAAGAACTATGATGAGTTGGGCTTTGAACGAGCGGTGTGCTCCCGCCCTTCGAGAGGGCAGCTCCCGTGTGGCGCGAGCCTCGGGGCGCCACGCGTACGTGCGGTCGTTCGGTCGTTGTGTGAACTCACAAGAGCCCTCTGGGAGGAGTGTTGTCGAGTTCGGACGTACGGACGTGTTTGAGTGTATATATCTTATAGAATAAAGATCGCATTAGAGTACAAGATATCGTTGTGTTTCCTGCCCATCTCGCCACATACAGAGCCGTTCAAGTATAATTAGCCAATAAGAACACGTGAACACCTTATACGCCGGACGTTCTACTCGCGCGTCGACACAAAATGGAACCGCTTTTCCCACGGGGACGGGAATCACACTATTTTAGAATAGATTTAACACGAAACTTGAATCTATTTTACACGCAACTCGAATATATTTCCCCGCAACTCGAATAGAACTCGCAAATATTTTCCACGCAATTCGGATACGTATTCCACACAACTCAATTCGAATACTTATCCCACGCAATGCAGGCATAACTCGAATACGTAAACTCGAACAGATTTTACACGCAATTCAGAAACACGGAAACGCCGAATATAACACGCGATATGTACAAAAGACGCAAAGATACTTTACCCGTGATTCAGGTAACGCCGAAGATACGCAGAAACGCCGAATATGACACGCAATATGCACGAAATTCAGATAACGCCGAAGACACGCGGAAACGCCGAATATTACATACAATCCGCACGAAAGATGCACAAAACACACCGGCGATACTCCGGGTATAGGTGAGCCACGGTCAGTTACGCGCACGTGAAATTCACGCGGAGATCACGCGCTACACGAAAAGCTACCGTCACACGCAAAGAGCACCGGACGCAACAATTAATGCCCGAATTCGACCGGCCACGTACACCGGAGCATCCACGCAACTTGACTGCTGAGCCGACCGGAGACAGACCCTTTTACTTTACTATACACGAGGCGGTCGCGGGCGGAGTAGTCAGACCCGAAATCTCGATAATCCCGAAGGATTCACGACAAGTACGCGACGAGTATATCGTACGCGAATCATTAAATCCACGCGAAGATCCCCTGGATTACGCATGTTTCTTCCAAAACGACACTACCGTACACGACCCTCCGCCACACGATACCCCGTTACCTGGTACTCGGGATTGCTGGTCGTTCACAATTTCCGGCCGTCCTCGGTCTTTCAGTCCTCGCCAGACATCCTTCCTCTCTCACAATCGACTCAACAGTAATGATTTGAGCGACGTCGATCCTCGGCTCCGATTTCGGCGGTGCCTCCTCGTCCCGCCGGATGGCGCCAACCTGCCGAAATCGGAGCAGTCCTGCCGCCCTATCCTGCAACTGAGAAACGCCAGCAATGTCCGCTCAATTTACCAGACGGTACGCCAGTTTACTCCACCACGGGGTTGGAGTTCGGGGTTACGCTACGCTAATGTGACGGGCACACGGGGCCACGTCACAGCATAAATATTTTCAGAACTATTCGAAAAATATTTTACATAAACTGGAACTCCGAGATTCAACACAGCATATCACTCTATTCTCTCTAAGTACTCGGGCGGTATTAATTTATAAAAAAATCATACAACATTGCTAGTGCCGGGAACTCTTTAGAAAATGCTTCAGTATATTCAGAACTATTCGAAAAATATTTTACACCAGATATTTTAGACCAGAACTCTGACATTTCGTACAGCACATCACTCTATTCTCTCTAAGTACGTGACGCTTGGGTGATATACATTTATAAAAAAATTTTGCAATATAGTTAGTGTCGGGAACTCTTCAGAAAATGCTTCAGTATGCTCAGAAATATTCAAAAAATATTTTAGATAAACCGGTACTCCGATATTTCGTACAGCATATCACTCTATTCTCTCTAAGTACTTGGCTGTCGGGCGGTATTCATTTATTAAAAAATCATGTAACATTGCTAGTGCCGGGAACTTTTTAGAAAATGCTTCAGTATGTTCAGAACTATTCGAAAAATGTTTATATAAACCGGAACTCCAAGATTTTGTCGGCATCTCACCTTATGCCATGGAAAACTAGCAGATAATTTTTTCAATAAATTTTTTTTTGGCAAAATTACCAGAATTATCGCTAAAAAGTACCAGGAACTATAGAACTCGATTGTATGCGAGAAGAACTCTCTTCTATTTTTGATCTGGCTGGAAAATGATATGCCAACTTCACAGACACGCATTACTCTTTAGAATCACTTTGAGATTCGGAGACACAATAATATTTAAAATATTACAAATTTTTGACGCGCAAAAAATTTTACTTTCGACCTCCGAAAACACGTTTGCCTCGATAAGAATCACAACATGGCACATAACTTCACTAAACTCCGTTGGTTACGTAGGCACCATAAGCCGCGTTTACAGTATTAATAGCGAGTTCACACAACATACAGATTTCGAGATAATTGCAATGACGACTCCGCCCCGGTCTCCCCTACGCGAGTATTGAAATATCGATTATAACCGGACACCGGGACGACGACGTTGATGACGTTTCTTAAATCTAAATTACCCGGAAGTATTTGCCAATTGTAGTCGATGAAACGAACGTCTAAAATCTAACTTACCCGATTTTGACATATAAATTACAAAATCTCCCTTAATATTCAAGAAATGTAGAAAAAAAGTAATGACACTTTTATTATATTGTTACGTTCAACCCCAGGAGGAAAGGCTAACCAGAGGGGTAGGGGTAAGGAAGGACGCAACTAGACGCTTAAGAATATTGCTCGCAGGTACACGCTCTGAGGCGCGTGGCGCGAGCCGAACGCACTTTCGATGGCTCAAGAAGGGTCAACGTCCGTAGGGACGGTAGGACGCCTTCAGTGAGGTGCGATCGTCGGTCCTCTTTTAAGTCAGGGAATTTAATCCCTTTAACTTAGGATCGGACCTCGTGCGATTTCGAGAGATGGGAAAGTAATGGGTGAGGTCTTAAGTTACAAATAAATGAAATGGAAATTTATATTTATTTAACATAAATAAAACATTTATTCTGAATTAAGTAAACTATCGCTATTACAATAAGTAAGACGTAGGCAAATTAAACCGGGAATTGAGATATTTTAAAGTGAAAATGTATGTGTAAGGTGTATTCATCGCGGGTGTTACATAAATGCGGGGGTGATCGGGCAGGATTTTTGAAGGGGAAACCTATTTGAAAATAAACATCCTGCCCGCTATTATTACAATTAATCGGAATGAAGTTACATGAATTTAATTAAATATGTGTCCGGTATGTAGGTGTATTTGAATCTAAATTAAAATATAAAGAGATGTTCGCGGAGTGAAAACGAAAGACAAGAATTTAAGAAATAATTATAGGCTAGGTGTTAGGGTAAGCTGTATATATATATATATATATATATATATATATATATATATATATATATGTTAAAACAAGGAAGATTTTATATAAATGGTAATTGTACATTATGCGGATTCTGAGTGATTGGCGGAGGTGCGGTTGACAAACTTTTCGATCGAATCGAAACGCGCGGTGATTTCGTCAAAATCTGACGCGGGCGGATTTTCGCTGGTTAAATCAATGACCGGTGTAGACTCGATCAGGTCGATTAATTCCGGGGAGGACTGGGTCTTATTCTCCGTCGTCGGAGCGGAGTGTAGGCCGTTAAGCCGGCGCAGTTCGGCTAGGGCGTCCTCGGAGATGAATCTCCCGGAGAGGACGGATGTTATCACTGGAGAACTATTCTGCCGGTTTTGATGCTGCAGAATGCGTTCTCTTCGCTTCCTGCCCTCTCTATGTTTCCATACCATCTATATAGGAAAGGATTTTTAATTACTCCGAGCGGATAATCGCTAAAGCAACCAGGCGGGAGAATAACTCTAATTAGGAGCAGCGGATTGATGGGAGATCCTGAGCGAATATCGCTAGGAATAAAGATTCTTAATTATCTTGAGCGAATGACGCTAAGGTAATTAAGCGGGAGAATTGAGAATTAACGGGAGGTCCTGAGCGAATATCGCTAGGAATAAGGATTCTTAATTATCTGAGCGAATGACGCTAAAGCAATTAAATGGGAGTATTGGGAGGTCCTGAGCGAATATCGCTAGGAATAAGGAAACTGAGAATCCTCTGAGCAAATAATGCTTGGGGGATTACAGCTGAATCGTGAGAAGCAGAATTACGGGTCGGTAGAGGAGTGCCTTGAGCGTGTTTATCGCTAAGGAAAAGGATTCGATAATTACTCTGAGTAAGTGAAGCTAGGATAATTCCAAGAGGGATTATAACAATCTTGAGCGGAGAACGCTAAGATTATTAGAGACAGGAATAGAATGGCTATTATGATACGACTTACATACATTTATACGTGTGCAGGCAATTGAAAGTTAGAGTAACCGAATATTTAGGACTTACTATTCGTTGGAATATACATATATATACATAATATATATATATATATATATATATATATATATATATACGTATAAAAAAAATATATATATATATATGTATATATATATATATATATCTATATATATATATATATATATTTCTGTCAGGCGCTGGCGCTGACCACAGATCTCGCTGTGAGGGTGATTCGTGGCACTTAGCGCGCACAGAATTTACTCGCGATACTTTAAGTTGGTGAACAACAGAAAAGTGGCGTTAGAATATAAGTAAGCGGAAAATATGCGGGCTTAGAAGTAAACTGTCTCGTGCCGGATCGGAAGTGTGTGCAAGTGCTTAAAGTCGCGATTTTTATAGGAAAGTTCCAAGGATGGAAAGGGTAGATTTCGTTGTGGGAGGTGTCTGGTTTTCGTTTTGGGAACTTCTGGTTGGCGGGATGTCTCTAATTTTTGTTTAGAGGATTTCTTATTGGGTGAGATGTTTCTCACCCAAAAGGTAGATTTTGAAGTTTTCGCCTATCCTAGAAACCTAGAGACGGTTATCGATTTTTCCGGTTTTCCATTGGTGAGTCCCTTCATAAGGGCCCCCACTGTCTTATTGGGGGTGTAACCCATCGCTTCTCCCAGTGACGCATTTTGTTTTTCGGTTATCTCATTTATCCTGCGACCCTGTTTTTATGTTGACAGACGATGCATACTTCTCAAGTTTAAGTGCAGTTTTATTGCAAACAGAAACTTCCGCCACGTGCTCTTAAGATTTCTAAAAGCACGTATTAGGTTTCGTTTCTGTTTGTCGGAGCGTCCCACGGCCAGTTTTGAGCGAGTCGCGCGATGTAATACAGATCCCCATCAAGCCCCGGCTGGAATTAAGCCCTCTTTGGCGCGTCGTGTCGCCGGGTTTATAGTTATGGGCCAGACAAGGTTAATGAGAATCTGGTCACCATATTCCCCATCTGTTAGTAATTTGTCATCTGGGAGGTTGCTTTTAGTTGCCCAAGCAAATAGGCAGTTTGATCATAAAAAAAAAGGAATGTGAGGAGACCTAACCTCACTCGCCGATCGATAACCGTTCGTACTCGGTTGTTTATCCTAATCTTAAGAGCTATCTTGGGCGCATAAGAATTCCCGCGAAAAAGGGATATCGTGGAGTCCGCAGGACGTAACATATAATAGGACCCCAAGCAATCGATTAAGCCTTTTTTTTATCGCAGGAGAAATCTTTAACTACTGGGATCCCGGCTGCCCGGTTTACCCAGGGAAGAGGCGGAGGGAGTGCCGGATTCCATGCATGCACATCGCCCACGATACTGCATGCATGGTCTAAAGGCTAAAACTCCTGCGGATGTCCCCCTCAGGTGCCCAGATCGACTAAGCGCTGGGGGACCCCGGAAGAATCAGCGCGTCCCCCCCCCCCCCCAGCGCTTAGCCCGATCTGGGCACCAGCCTGGGAAACGCCAAGATGTTTCCTTCGCTCGGATCGAGCTGCTTCCTAGGTGTTGCGGCGGGATGGGGGACATCCGCCCAGGCCCGCCGCCCTTCTAGCAGGGGTGGTTTGTGCTGCGGACGCGCGGTAACCCCGCCCGCACGCCCACACCACCCCCACAGTCCTCCCCTTAAAGTTCTTAGGGAGAGGACCAATATCATAGGTGGCCGCCGACCGCTGATTGCTGGCGGTGGCAACCTCCTTCCCGTTCTGGAGGGGGGGGAAGGTACCTCCTGCGCGCGCCACTATCAGCCGCGTCCTCACTCCCCGGCGCTGTCATGCGCCGTCTCTTTATGCGGTCGGAGCAGCGACGGGGCGGCCGTTTCCAGGCCCGCGACGCCGCCGCCCGCACCGTGGTGATGACGGCGGGCCGTGCGCGGCCCAACCCCGTCGCTATCTTCGCTGTCGCTAGGAGAGGGGGGCTTCCCTCCTCCTAATGCGTTCGGCTGCCTCCTTCTGTGACATAACCTCTTTGCAAAAGGAGGCGAACGCCCTCCACATAATCTGACCTGCTACCCCCTCGGTCACCGCAGCCATGATGGCCGAGAGGGAGAGGTCCTCTCCTACGCTCGCCTGGAGGACACGGCGCTGTTCCTCCCACGCTGGGCAATGCTCCAGCGTGTGCTGCGCCGTGTCTGCCTCCTCCGGGCAGTGATGGCAGCGTGTGATGCGCTCTTTCCCGACCCGGCACAGGTAGTCACCAAAGCAACCATGCCCGGTGATCACCTGTATGGAACGTAAGGCCTCTCCCCTTACGTTCCACCCACTCCCCAAGGACTGGCCGAATAGCCTCCCTGACCTTCCTGCCCCCTAACCGGGGGTTCGCGAGGAAATCCTCCCACTTGCGTAGGAGGGTCGCTTTGGCCTGGAGCCTCAGCGCCCTCTTGGCCCTCGCCGTTATGATGCCCCCCCCCCCCCTGATCGCCTTGGTCTGTGTATATACGGGCGTGTGACTTGGCGATCAGGTGAATCGGGGGGATCCCGGCGAGGGTGGTCGCCCCCACGTGGGAAACGGTCCGATAGGCCCTGGCGGCCCTGTTGGCTATCAGCCGTTGGGCCGCCGCCAGCTGCCTGCCAGGGCGGGTGTTGTAGCCCACCTTTTCCGACCAAATCGGTACCGCGTAGAGGAGCACCGAGTGGACCGTTGCCACGTAGAGGCGACGCACATACCCGCTGGCCCAGCCAATGTTGGGCAACAGCCTAGCCAGATTGCTGGCTACCGTGCGTGCCCTCGGAGCCACGCGAGCGACGTGCTTGCCGAAGCTCCTTGAGCCATCCAGCCACGTTCCCAGATACTTTAGATGAGGGGTAATCGGGATCCTCACGCCTCCTATTCGGAGACTGAGCTCCTCCGGAGGCGGCCCCGACACCTTACGGTCGAAGAACGCCGTAGCTTGCGTCTTTTGTGGGCCACCTCCAGACCCAGCCTCTCGATTGAGCGCATCACGCAGGCCGCAGTCATGTTCGCCAGCCTGGTTAGCTCCTGCCAGCCCTCCCCGCTGACTCCTAGGTATATATCGTCTGCGAATCCCGAGAGCCAGCATCCCGTGGGGAGGGCCACCCTGAGAACCAGGTCATAGGCTATAATCCAAAGCAGGGGTCCCAATACCGACCCCTGCGGCACTCCGCAGCCCATGATCCTGACCCTCAGGACCCCGTCCCGGTCCGTGTACATAAGTCCTCGACTATGGAAGTAGTCCCAAACGATCTCTATTAGATAGGGAGGAACATATCTAGAAGCGCCCTCCCTATAACTGGCCAGGGGAAGGAGTTGAAGGCGTTCTTCACGTCAAAGGAAACGCCCACCACTACCCTCCCCGCCTCAATGTCGGCCTCCGTGCGGGCGAGGATGCTCATGATCGCGTCCACCGTCGATCTTCCCGCACGGAAGCCGAACTGGTCGTCCGAAAGACCACCCCCCTTTCTCCTGTTGAGGTGCTGGACGAGGCGTTCTGCAATAATCCTTTCAAAGATTTTGCCCACCTCGTCCAGCAGGCACACGGGCCGATAGGCGGACGGGGAATCCGCGGGTTTTCCCGCTTTCGGCAGGAGCACCAGGCTGCCTTCCTTCCATCTTGTGGGGAACCGGCCGTTACACAGGCACGCGGTAAATACCCCGCGCATCCAGCCGGCCAGTCCCCCCGCGACCAAGGTCCAAACCCTGCCTGGAATTCCGTCAGGGCCAGGAGCTTTGTTGCTCCTGACCCTACTGAGAGCCCTCGCGAGTTCCTCCTGACTGACCCCCAGCTCGTTGTCCCATTCCCGAGGGGGTATCTCCGGGAACAGGACCTCACCGTTGTCGCCGGCCGGGAACAAAGTGTCGACGACTTTTGCGGTGAACTGGGGGTCCAGTGTTTCCGTTAACGGGGGCGTCCACGGTCTTAATTTGTTCTGAACCAGTTTGTAGGGGCGCCCCCACGGATCCTCCTCTACACTTGCGAAGAGCTCGCTCCAGGCTTTCTCCTTGGCCGCGAATATAGCCGTCCTGGCGGGCGGCACGCCAGGCCTCTCCCGTCTCCTCTATGTCTAGGCCTCCGCGTCCTGCGCGGGCCCTTTGAAATCTCCTTCTGGCGTGGACGGAGGAGCGCCTTAAATCAGCTATCTCCTCTGTCCACCAGTAAGCGACACGCCGGGGGGGAAGTCGGCGGAGTCGGGGCCACGTCGCAGGCTCGCGACATGACCTCGACCAACCGCCCCGCCTCCGCGTCTACGTCTTCGATTTCCCCGGCGTTGCCGCTCTCCCCCCACGTCAGTCCCGTGACTGCTGCCCTAAGATAATCGACCTCAAGTTTCTTAAGGGCCCATCTCCGTCCTTTCCCTACCGTTCTCTGGCGGCGGGTTGGAGGAGTGGCGCGGACCGTCATCTCTATGTAAAGATGATCCGACAGAGTTTCCTGGTCCGACACCACCCTCCAGTTGCGTATTTCGCGAGCGGCAGGGGTATTGGCCCAGGTTAAATCTATAATCGAGGCCCTCTGCCGCCGCACGCACGTATTTTTTCGGCCCACGTTGACCAACTGCAGGCCGAGACCCGCCGCCCATCCTTCAAGGATACGGCCCCTCCGGTCGGTGCGCGGGGAACCCCATAGCGAAGACTTCGCGTTGAAGTCCCCCGCCACCACGACCCAGCCAGGCAGGCATCGACGCACGCATGCCTCGAGTTCGAGGAGCATGCGCCCGTACTCGGCCGGGTCCTATCTCGGAGGAATGTACACACTCACAACGGAGATGGGCCCCCATTTGACCGCCACAAACCCATCCCCGGCCTCCAACGGAGTACACGGGGGGAGTGTGGCAGTGCCCTCCACGTAATGGTGGCGGAGACTCTACTGTCGACGGCCCAACAGGGATGATCCGCCGGGACCCTGTAGGGCTCCGCCACTATACCCAAACCACACCCGCGTTCCGCCAGGGTGTGGACGAATAGATCCTGTGCGGCGCGGGCGTGGTTCAAGTTAGCCTGAAGGACCTTTGGGAGCATCTTTAGCTTGCCCCTCTTGGGTCTCCTCCACCCTCGTCTCCGTTATTTCGTCGGTTTTATCCACCGCTGTCTCCACCTCCATCGACTCGCTGAGCTGCAGAGCCAACGCTGTGGGGGTCGTCCCTCCCCCCACCTCCTCCTTGTCCTTCTCCACATCCATAGCCACCGGCAGTTCGTAGCCACAAGACGTGTGAGAACGTTGCCGACAATTCTCAGGCCGGTCATCTTCTTCGTCTTGACTATTTTGGCCTTGGCCTTGGCTCTGGTCTTGGCCCCTGAAGAATGTCCCGTCTCTTCGGTTCCCCTATTGGAGTCAGGCGACGTCCCTCTGTTTGTGGCCGTGGCTTTTGTCGTTGCCTGTTGTGACTTTTCCTTATTTTGGGGAGTCGTCCCTACCTTGCCCTTCTTGCCACCGAGGCAGGGTTTGCTCCCTACTCGGTGGTTACTCGGCAATCCTTTCCCCGCGCACACAGCGCAGTTGAAAGGGGCCCCGCACGACCGTGCCGGGTGGCCCGTCTCGCCACACCTGTAGCACGCACTCGTGCGGTCTGCCTCATTTTACACATGGCCCTCGTGTGCCCGGTCTCGAGGCATCGATAGCACTGGAGCGGGCGCTTCTCCAGCATCTCCACCTTGGCGTTCGCCCAGCCCATCCTTATTCGACCCTCCCTAACCAGGATGTTGGCCGTTGCCAGTGGGCATTTGGCGAAGACGGTACACAAACCATTCGCCGCCCTGCGCACTGATGCCACCATAATCGTTGAGGGGTGAGTGCCCCCTTTTTCCGCCAGAGTAATTCTGACCTCCTCCTCGCCAACGGATTCGTCGAATCCGCTGACTCTCAGGTCAGCGGTCATCATAGGTCGTTTCACACTGACTCCCTCCTTGTCCTTGAGAACTTCCGCCATCTTCGCTGCCAGGGCATCCGCCTTAGTAGCGTTTTCTTGCCCTGACAGCTCGATGTTAATAGCTCCCGTTGCGGTCCTTCTGATGTTCGGGGATTTAATAATCTCCAAATCCTCTAGCTCTTGATGCTATTCCTCACGTACCCCATCATTTCACCATACTGGTCCGCGGGACACGTGAAGATGACCTCTGACGTTCTTGGCACCCTTCGTTTCTTGTTCTTCCCCTGTTAGGATCCGGCGCTCTTACTTGCCGGTGCATTCGCCCCTTCAGGGGGGGGGGGGATCTTCTTTGTGCCTTTTCCCTTTGCCCGGTTAGCCGGGGGTTTCCCTTTTTCGGCCCCTGACCTCTCCCTCCTGCCCACTACCTTTGACCACGGAGTGTCGTCCGTCTTGGTAGGGGCAGGGGTAGGAGCAGGAACAGGCGCAGTTGCGGGCGGTTGTGATCCCGTACGCGGATTCTTCCCCTCATTCTTCTTCCCTCCTTGAGGGGCTGCTTTGCCCGTTTTGGCTTTCGCTTCGGATTTGGCCCTGCCCGTATTATTCCCTCCTGATGTTGTCACCAAGGCGACTGATTTCCCTTTGTCCTTGACTTGCGGGAAGACTCTGTCTTTGCCCTCCTTCTTCGACGCTTGAGGGAGCATATTCTCTATCCTCTGGAGAACCTTCTTCTCTATCTTCTCCACCTTTTCGTCTACGCAGCGCACCAGCATGCTGGCTAGACGTTCCTCCATGATCGATCCGGCAGGGAAAGCGGGAGAGGGGGTAGAGAATTCCTCAGAGTTCCCCCCTCCCCCCCGTGATGGTACCGCCAGGTCGATAATTTTCCTTGCTCCTTTTAGTGCCGGTCTGATTTCCGGTGGCATCCCTTCCCTCCCGATTTCCTCCATGACCCGATCGCGTGAGCTCACAGTCATCTCCCCGATCTCCATGGGGTCTGAGGGTTGTCCCTCCGTCCCCCCCCAAGGTCGCGGGATATCCTCGCCCGGGGGAGGAGGAGGGGATTCGTGACTTTCCTCCGAGGATGATGGGGGGAGGGGAAGACATTTCCTTTTCCTCGCTCTCCCAGCATCACTCCCCAGCCGTATCGTCCTTTCCACGTCCCCTCCTTCCATCTGTTCCTGCATGAGCTCCATGCGCATACGTTGCTCCTGCATTTTTTTTTGCAGCTGCGCGTATTGCGTCTGCAGGTTTCGGAGGGCTTCGATCTCTTTCTCCTGTGCGGAGATCTTGACCCTAAGCCGTTCCATTTCCGCGTCTTTCTCATATTCACTTTCCTGCCTATCGTATCTCTGGATAAGCTGGGTCAGGGCGACTTTGATTGTCGCTGCTGACTCATTTAGCTTACCGGTGTATCCGCCTTTTATGTTCTTGGATTTCTGAACTACGTAATCAACCTTGTTGACCGCCTCCAGAATAATGGCTGGAAGTGTCTCGGTTGGTTGGTAGCTCAGTTCCTCCTTGGCTCTCTGTTCCGCGATTATCCTGCCGTTTGAAAGTTCGGCAGGTGGTACCGCTTCTCGTACAGCCTTGAGCTCTTGGGCCGCCTGGATGAGTTGTTTTGTCGCATCGAGCAGTTGCTTGATAAAATCACCCGTCTCAGGACGCCGGCCCCGCTTTCCCTCCTCGTAGTTTATTCTGATGGGTGGACAGTCCTCCTTGCTCACATATTGAGAAACTTCCGCCTCCGCTTCGCCCATTATTCCCCTGATGTTTTTTATTAGACCAGGAGTGAACCGGGAGTTTCTCTCCCTTTCTTCGTTCACAGCTTGAGGGTCTATCTCCTCCACCTCCGAGTCCGAGTCCAGAGAGTCTGCCGGAGGAATATATCCCTAATATATATATATATATATATATATATATATATGTATATATATATATATATATATATATATATATATATGTAGAGTGGAGCGAACTTGTACATAAAAAACCAAATTTTTGAATTTTATAATGCAACTAGGCGGAAAAGATGCGAATATGTCTAAAACTAATATCTGTAAAATTTCAACTTGATCGGAGCTCATCTTCTGCCTCCAACTTTTTTTTGAAAATTTTACTAACAATTAGTACCATTATATGGTTAAATGTTGACGATTTCTTATAATAACAAAAAAAAATATTTTTTTGCATTACATTATAAAAGAATGTGAGCATTATAATGATTGTATAAATATAACTATTTTTATACTACAATAATAAATAATTAGTGTGATATTTAACTAAATTTCTTATAATAATCTCAAAAGTGCAACCTAAAAAAAATTACATAAACATTTATAAGTGACTTCCGGTTGAGTAAGTGAGGCGAATGGTCGATCGGCGAAGAGGAGGAGGAAATATGGAAAGAATAAAGGAGAGGATACAAGGAATGTAAAGAAAGAGCAAAGGCGCGTAAAGGAAGGACGAAGGAAAGCGAGGACATGGAGGAGGATCTGGAAGAGATAAGGAATCGGAGAGCGGGATGGAGTAAATCAGGAAAAGTAAGGTTAAGTTGGAGCGAGGCAAGGCAAGGAGAGAAGGCACGAGAAGAGGGAGGAAATGAAGGAGGAGGGACCGGAAACGGAGAGAAGAAGAGGGGCAACGCAGATGGCGTGGAAGCGATAGTCGAGGCGGCGCTGGTGTGAGGTCGACGCGGGGTGCCAGCCCCTCCAAAAGAGTGGGTTGGCACCACTGCTGGGCGACGGGGCGCTGCACGGCACGCGCGGCGGCGAATAGCGGCGACTGAGGAGAGACTCAGGTACGCATGGTGCGGTGATAGTAGGTGAGGATAGCACAAGGGCTACGAAAGATACAGGAATTGAGAATGAGAAGAAGGAATAACGCTGAGGAACTAGAGGAAAGTAAGTGGCAGAATAGATTAGAAATGTATGCCAGAGAGAGGACGGAGAGTGACAGTGAGGAGGGCAGAGGCAGGCACAAATGAGTGGATAGGTTAAGTTGGTAAAGGAGGAGAGAAGGCAGATAAGTACGGCACACTAATATAAGGCTCTATTTAATATAGTGACAAGGAAGGAGAGGATGGCAAGAGTAGGACAGAGGATGGAGGAGGCTGATTGTGCCAAGGAAATCGCAAAGGAATTAAGGGAGATAGGACTAGGAATAATGGAGGAAGTCAGGCGAGAAGGAAAGGAAATCAGAAAGGAAATGAAGGAACTAAGGGCACAGCTGGAAAGGATTGAGAAGAGGCAGATCGAAATGTTACGGATCCAGGAGAATGAACAGAAAGAGAGAGAGATGGAGAAGATAGGAAAAAGTGGAAGTGAAACGACGATGAAGGAGAAGTTAGAAGAGGAGAGAGAAGAGAGCAGTGAAGGATGGAGTGAAAAAGGATGGGGAAGAGACTGGTGGGATGAAATGGCAAGCGAGGAGGAAGGGAGAAGTGAAGGGAAGAGGAACCTAGAAGAGGAAAGGAACAGAACGGAAGTCAAACATGAAGAAGAAGGGATGAGAAAAAGGAAAGGAGGGGCTGAAAGTGAGGAAGAGAGAAGAGTGGTGAGGGAGGAAGAGAGAGAAGGGAGGTACCAGAGGAAAAAGCGAGGTTAGGAAAGACAAAAGAGGGATGGAAGAAAGAGACGAGGAGAGGGAACACGTTGCAGAAAGGAATAGGTTGTGGCGAATGGCGGAAGAGAGAGAGGAAGAAGTAAGAAGAAGAAGAGAATGAAAAGAGAGGCGATGAGAAAAGACGAAGAGAGAAAAAGGAGAAAGACGAAAAGAGAAAAAGGAGTCTAATATGGAGAAGAGCAACGGGAGTAGGACCAAAAGAAAGAAGAGAGTTAGTGGAAATAATAATGGAAAGAGTGACAGAGAGAACAATCCCAGTAAGAAAGGGTCACAGAAGTGACGGGTGCGGACATGAAGGAAGTAATGTTCATGGAGCTGGAAGAGGAGGACGACAAGGAAGAAATAATAAGAAGGAGTGAGGAGATATGGAGATGATGGGAGGTAGGAGTTGATGAAAAGCTTACGCTGGAAGAGAGAGCATATAGACATAAACTGGTTAAGAAAGCAAGAGAGGAAAGATCGAAAGGAAGGTCGGTAGTCATAACAAATAGAAGGATTTGGATAGATGGGAAAGAAATTAAGTGGAACGAGGAGGAAGGCAAATGGAGGAGGATTTGAAGGTTACACGAGGAAGGAATATGAAAGAAAGAATCTGTTAGAGAATCCTAGCAACATGGAAGATAAGGAAAACGTGAGCAAAGGAAAGAAGGCAGCAAGAACACGAAGAATGATAGAAAGAGAAGATTAGTATGTTAAGAAAGAACAGGTTAGAGTGAACAGTGCAACAAGTAAGGCGTTCTCTGTGTTAAGGCGTTTAAAGGACAGTATACCATAATGATGTAGGAAAGAAAGTACACAGTAAATAGTAAGGTAGAGAAGGTTAATAAACTAGTAAGCTGTTAAAACAGTATATGAAGGGTGCGTGAAAGAGAGAGAGAGAGAGAGAGAGAGAGAGAGAGAGAGAGAGAGAGAGAGAGAGAGAGAGAGAGAGAGAGAGAGAGAGAGAGAGAGAGAGAGAGTGCGTGTGTGTGTGCGAGGGTGAGTGAGAGTGGGACAGAGAGTGAGATGAAGAGAAGCTTATATAAAGAATAAACAAGTTGTGAACATGTAAAGGCGTTCTATGTGTAAAGACGTTTATAAATGCGTGAAAGAAAGAGAGGATGTTAAGAATGAACAGGTTAGATGGAACAGTGTAACAAGTAAAGGCGTTCTCTGTGTTAAGGCGTTTATAAGATAGTTGTTCCGGATTCACCGTTCCTCTGTAATTCAAATTAAGATTGTCGATATGTAACATGAAAATGCCCATGTATTATGGAACTTTCCTATCCGTCCGAAAGGTCCCACAATACGTGCTTTGAAATAGTACTGTTAACGAAATGTTTATTTTCACATGATTAAGCCGTAGCTCGAGCACGTGCACTCGTGCTCCGGATAATGGAACCACGCGCCGGTCATGCTTCCGCATACCGGCGCCGCGTCCGAACTCGGCATTTAGCGTGTTATCCGATTTCCCGGCGAGCTCAGTCTCAGCTTGACGGACCTATAGGCCAGACCCATCGACGGCGAGAGCATTCGTTGCGTAGTCAAGTGTAATCGTGCGGGCGTTAATCACGATACTCCACCACGGCCTTCCGCGACTCGGGAGCGAGCCGGGTGCGAGTGAGAGCGCAGTGCCATAGTGCGAACCACGTTGCGAGTGCGTTACTCTCGAAAACTTTAAACGCTCGACAATTATACCGGCGTTCCGGTTACGCGCTGCCCGCGTTCTTGACTCCGGTCCGTCGGAGCGAGCTCATCGCTCCGCATCAGCGGGTATACCGCTCTGCTTGTTAAATACACTGAAACTGCAAAGAAATTGTGAGTGCTTCATTGAGATTGCCCTGCCAATGTTAAAACAGTATATGAAGGGTGCGCGAAAAAGAGAGAGAGAGAGAGAGAGAGAGAGAGAGAGAGAGAGAGAGAGAGAGAAGCAAAAGAAAATGGGAAATGGAAGTATGATAAAGTGGGTAGAAGTGCGAAACGAGGAAACGAAGAAGCTCCAGAGAGATAGAACAAGGATTTAGGGAAGAACCTAAATGAGAAGGAAAGGAAGTCGAGGAAGAGAAGACCGAGGAATGTTGAGGGAAAGAGGGAGTGGGTACTAGTTAAATGTGAGGTCACACAATGGCCAGGATTTGAAGGGGAATGCATTGTAAAGGTTTGGGTACGTTCCTTAAAAACGCCTTGTCAAACCGAGAGGTAAACAATAAAGTATATTGATTGATTGATTGACATAAACATTTATAATTTATATTATTATTTTTGTTATTATTTTATGTTATTATTTTAAGCACAAAATTATAGAAAATTGAGAAATATTTTTACAGTAACATGATAGTTTAAAGTTTATAAGGCCATAAAATGCACGAGTTTTTAAAATGGTTGTTACATTACATGTGAGAGAGTTGCCAGAACCAATGGAGAAAAATATTCTTAAATTCACACAAAACAGTTGTTAATTAAAATCTTTTCGATTAAATGCGCTCATATCAATCGTCAACTAAACGGCTTTGGATTAACTCCGCTTAAATCAATCGTCAATCGAACGATTTTCGATTAATTCTGCTTAAATTAATCGTTAATTGAATGATCTTTGATTGAATTTGCTCATATCAATTAGTCAATTAAATGGCTTTCGATTAACTTCGCTTAAATCAATCATCAATCGAATGATTTTCGACTAATTTTGCTCAAATTAATCGTTAATTGAATATCTTCGATTGATTTCGCTCATATCAATCGTCAATTAAACTGCTTTCGATTAACTCTGCTTAATTCAATTCTTAATTAAATGGTTTTTAATTACATTTACTTAAAATATTTATTAATTAAGTTGATTGAATTATATTTGTCTAAATTAATTATTTATTTAAAAATTATAATTGATTATAATTCAAACCCTGGTGCGCAATAATGTCATGTGTGCAATCTGCATATGTGCAATAAAGTCATGTGTGCAATGTGTTTGTAATGAGGTCATGTGCGCAAACGTACGTTTGTACTTTTAATTATTACATGTGCGCAATAATGTTTGTAGGCAATCGGAAACGTCGGCAAATAAAGCTGTCGGCAAAGTGTTGTGGGCAAACGAAGCTGTTGGCAATCGGGAATGTAGGCAAACGGAGCCCTCCCGTTATTACGACTTTTGATATCGTATAGTTCTGTGAAATTTATTTGCGTTATTGTAATCTTTGGTATTATGTATAATTTAATATCGTATTTTTTAAACCTCATTTGGCTATATCTCCTATATTTAGTATGTTGCATTGTTAATTTCTAATGTAAATTTTCTTCTTTTGTTATTAGATTAGCAAGAATATAAGTGACGCAGATTTTCCAGAGAAATCTATGAAACTTGCAAAAAATTATTGTAGAAATCCTACCCGAGATTCTAGAGGTCCTTGGTGTTATACGTTAGAACCTACGGTAATTGATGAAGAATGTGATATTCCTCTTTGTAATTACAAAGGTAAATATTATAGATTTAATGATAAAAACATATAAGAGAGCAGATAAAGGCCAGATTACTGTAATTATGGACAAAGATGATTATATCGATCGAATGACCGATATACTCGATGATGAATTAACTTATAAAAAATTAACTAAAGATCCTATAAAACAATTAACACATAAACTCAATCAATTAGTGAAATCATGGCTAGACAATAATATCATTGATGAACCGACATACTACCGGTTGAGATGCACGAATGGCAACTTCCCACGTTGTTACGGACTACCAAAGGTCCACAAAACCGGGTTCCCTCTGAGAATCATTGTTTCCGCAGTGGGCAGCCCAATGTAGGGCTATAACATAACATAGCTAGTTTCTTGCATTTTTGCTAGTTTCTTGCATTTTCTTGCATTTTTCCCTATAACATAGCTAGTTTCTTGCATTCCATTTTATATGAACACATACACAGACCTAAATCTTACATCAAGGACAGTTGGACATTTGCAGAGACGATTAGGGAGTTAAACATTGGTAACGATCAAATTATGATCTCACTTGATGTATCGTCACTTTTTACCAACATTCCAAAAGAGTTAGTTCTTAAAGCCATCGAAAAGCGATGGCATGAAATCTCACCGAATACAAACTTTACTTTACCTCAGTTCCTTTACGCTATTAGTCTGATACTTGATTCCACTAGCTTTTGTTTTAATGGTAATTTTTACGAACAGACCTTTGGTAGTCCGATGGGCTCTCCTCTGTCACCGATTATTGCAGATCTGGTGATGGACGATTTGGAGACTCATTGCTTGGGCTCGTTGAATTTTGTGATCTGCAATTTTTTTTAGATATGTAGACGATATCTTCGCCATAATACCCAGAGCAAAACTGAATGACGTCTTACTCGCGTTTAACAATTACCACCCACGCCTTAAATTCACACACGAAACGGAAGTGAACAACTCGATTCCGTTTCTTGACACCGTCGTCATTAGGGAGGGATGTCGCTTATTCACAAATTGGTATAGGAAGCCTACCTTCTCGGGCCGTTATATTAATTACTTTTCAAACCATCCATTTCAGTACAAAGTCAATACAATAACCAGCCTAGTAGATCGAGCAATTCTTCTGTCAGATAATCGTTTCCATGCAACCAACATTAATATAGTAAAAGAAATTTTATTAAATAACTCATTTCCCATAGAAATCATAGACAAAAAAATAAATACCAGGCTTAAAACACTCGCGAATACAACTGAGAGAGTAGACGGGACGCAGAGTAGGTTCGATGTGCGACGTTGCATTACGGTACCATATGTGAAAGGTGTAGGCGAGGATATCCGACGCATTCTTGACACAGTCTACGTCGATACTGTATATACCATCCCAAAAAAACTCGAGGGAATTATTAAGAGAGGAAAGGATAAGCTTGTCAGAGACAATGAGACCGAACTTGTATACAGGATCAATTGTGACGACTGTGATGCGGTTTATATCGGGCAGACTAAACGTCACTTAATCATACGCATTAAGGAGCACCAAAATGATATAAAAAAACATGACAGCAATCACTCGGTTGTGAGCAAGCATCGGGTGTCGTTTGGCCACAATTTCAAATGGTCGGAAACCAACATTATCCATAAAGAAAAAAATACTTAAAAAAGAGAGATTGCTGAAACGTTTCTAATTAAAAAACATACGAAGACGATTAATTTAAAAAAGGATACAGAAAACTGAAATCCTATCTATGACAAAGTAATTTCATCGTTATAAATATCATGTGTACCATGTTTATACCAACAACCTACAATGTACATTGTCAAGTACGGAAAACAGTTAGTTTATCTCCCGACTCCGACATGTGAACACGCGTTAGTCGTCGCTCCTCGATAATGTCCTGCTCCGGGAAAAAATTTTTATGTGCTTAATAACGACAGCACTTCATTGCGGTGGTCACACTCTCATAAGGCGCATTCTCTGCTGTCACCGACTTATACTTGTAAAGTATCTTTGACTTGCCTTTAATTTGCATATTTTTGTACATTGCTCACTGACTATTGTTCTTCCAGCGACTAAATTATGATTATTTCGGGTAAAATTTTCGATAATGCCGATGTTTAATGTCGTGACAAAGAGTAGTTACCAGGTATCGCTTTTTATCTATAATATTTTTGTTTGACTATTAATTTTATCTCGTTGACTCAATTATTGTTATACTGGATTGTTTGTTACTTAGATTGCTTGATAAGGACCCGATCCGAGGGGTCGAAACGTCGTAACGTTTCAATTTATTTTGCCAATTGAAGTCGAAATTAATAAAACTTTTCTAGTTGAATCATTGTTGGCGGAACAAACCATTTCTTTTCTATTAAAAGATATATGCTAAAACGAGATTCAGATAGAAATTACAGCAGATCAGATTTTTAATGCAGACGTTTTAATTAAAGCGTCTGCATTAAAAATACACTACCTTAAAGTATTTGCTACCCCAGAAAAAAAAAAATTCTAGTTTTTTGTAGTAAACTTCAGTTAAAGTAGAGATTATTGTTACATGTGTACTCATTGTCACCTTACAAAACAAATACAAAGTAATATTATGTTGGTATTTCTTACTTCCTAATTTTATGTAATTATTTTGCGTATGTACGGAAAATCTTAAATAATAAATACATTTTCCGAGATCATCACGTTGGTGTATTTAGAAGTAAAAAATTAATTACAAAATTAATCAACAGGATGCCGAAATTGTAGAGGCTGTAATAAAAAAACGTGACGGCCACATTAATGAGGTAGACATTTAAAATAATGTTATTTTCTTGTCAAATAATTGTTCGACATTGTTTAAATAACATGTAACTACCTATGCAATAAAGTTGTGTAGCAAATTATTGGCCTTTTCATCAAAATTTTATTAATAAACTCATCTTTAATCCTATAAAGTGACAAATACTTTTAAGCGGTAGTGTACGTTCTGCTTGTAAACAACGCGGCATATTGATTACAGAAAATATTGTGTTCGATTTCTAGGGCTAATTTACGTCGAAATGTATTCTAGTGTGTTTGATTTCTGCACAGTAAAAAATTTGTGTTAAATATAACAATTATGTCCCAAACGGTCCACTCAAATTTTTGTGTGACCGATTTTTGTGTCATAATGTGAATATGTTAAATTATGACACAAATATTATGTCCATAATTTAACACAAAATAAAGAAAAGTTTGATAATATGTGAATGAAAATTGTATGTACAACAGACATCTGTATAATGTTAAATATAAATAAAAAACATGTTAATTTAACATTTTGTATGTACAATAGACATTTATATAATGTTAAATATAAATAAAAGGATATTTTTTTAAACAAAACTACATTATTTTTATTTTTTATGTTAACCTTACGATTACATATAAAATGTGTTATTTTAACGTTTGATTTACTTAAATATGAATTTAACACAAAAAAATCAGATAACATAATCAAAATTAGTTAAATTAACACGTAAGTATGTTACATTTTTAACACAAAAACTTTAACAAGGTCCATTTTTAACAAAAATACACAAAATTTTTTACTGTGTGTTGTCAATTTGCTATTATATTTTGTTAGTAAACTTTCTTATTATTAGCTGTATATCTGCTAGTATTCTGCCAGACAGTCTCTGCTACTTAATTTAATAAATATTAATTTAATATATTTATATTATTTTATATAAAAATTTAACGTTTTTACATCCGAAGGACAGGAGACTTTGAGAAGCTATGAGATGTGGGGATGACTTTTTGAAATATTCTAAATATTGGAAATAAAAATAAAATACAAATATTACTATGGCAAATTGTTTTTAAATTATTAACAAAAATAGAGTAGTATAATAGAAACATTAAAATCAAAATTAACTTAATTTAATATTAAAAGTTTACCTTTACACAGCCCCCGCCAATGATCTTGACCTTGACATATGTTTTCAAGGTCACCTTCCTGAGAGACCTTTAAAAGGTTTTACCCATCGCTCGTTGTTTATTAAAAAGTTATTAACAAAAAAGTTTATTAAATTAAACGCTTAATATCTGTAACAGAAATAATTTATATATCACACAAATAATCAATAAGATTATTATAATCATAGGTAAGATGGAGAAAATCGTGTAGCAACATGTTCACTCTGCTAAATCAGAAGAAGAACTACTATAACGTTCGAATAATATGACAACACGTTCCCCTTTCTCTTTTCAATGTTATTCTAGGTCACGATTCTATTAGACATAGATCGAAGCATGTAAACATTATTTCCGTACATAAGTGAGGTGAACCTCCCCACACAGCAAAATATATCTTCAAGATATCTAGAAGATATCTGAATGACGGAATATCTGATTGCGTAAGATATCATGAGAATATCTCAAAGACATCTCCAAGATCATAAAAAGCCATGATAATTTCATCTCCAGATATGATAACTGATTCTGCATATATGTCGGATATCTATGCCTCATTTAAAAGCAGATATGTTATACAACCCAAATAGCAAGAAGAAAAGAAGAATTCTTTTTAAATTCTCAATTTATGAAATTAATTCTTTTTCCGTATTTATTCTAAAATGATTCTTAAGAGTTCATAAGAAATTCATTTTTATATCACCAATTCTGAATCCTTCAAATATAAAAGAAGTTCTTTTCATAAGAATTCGCAATAAACTCAAAATTATGCTTCAATACTATTCCAATATTTTGCATTCTGCCATCTCCGCACTGCATGATATCTCGGAGGTATCACGAAAAATATTACAGCCAAATATCTCACAGGCTCGCCTTCTAGTGCGTACCCAGCGAGAAATGACCCATCGAATCGACGTCTAATTGACGTCGAAAACGTATATCGAAAAGTAATTGAAATATTCATCGATCTCGATTGAAATGTGGTACCACTTTCGATGACTTTTCAATTCAGAATAAATCGATTTCGACTCGATGTTGATTATTATTTCCTCACTGCAGATATGGGCCGATTCACCGTCTCCGATTAACATGATGCTCCGATTAAACTCTTCGGCTCTTTCTAAGGGGGGAAGATCCATAGACTTACAAGTTGCGAGGAGAAGACGGATGAATTGATGAGGGGGATTATTTAAAAATGGGAGAATATCTCTTGGAGATTGAGGAAAGGTGTCCTCAATGTATTTGACTAAATAAGAGGCTTTACTACAGTACAATCCGCAATTAAATATTACATAATTAATATTTTGCATTAGGTTATCGCAAGGGCAGCGTTCGGCTGATGACAAAGAACGAGACGTCTGTCGTAGCGTGGACATAAAGTAAAGCATACATAGAAAAACGCAAGACGTAAATGACTGTAAAATATATAGCCATTCGCGATTTACATTATTCTCTACCTTATTTTAGTCTATTAACAACCTTCCGAAGTTCCGATCACGGACTTATATCAAATTGCAGCACTGCTGTTTGGCGCCATCGGTACTCAACAAAATATTCAAGTCGTTGCTCGGTTGCCGGGTTGTTTGTGCATGCGTAGCAAATGGCAGCTCATACATATAACGCAAGTAATAAAAAGCTGTGTTTAGCAGAGAAAACTACTTTGCAATTGTTGTAAAATTTGTGAATGTGATTGGTGTATGCTTTTAATTTTGGCCGAAACTAAGAGTAATACAACAATCAAATTCACGAATTTTACAACTGCAGTTGCAAAGCAGCTTTCTGCTGAATACAATTATAATTAGTATAATGCCTGTATATAGGTGCCTATATATATAAAACCTTTCTTACTTTCTGTCTTTAATATTTATTTTTAATTATTTAATTTTTTTATGTAATTTAATTATGTTTAAAAAGTAATGGCAAACACAGCAGGTTTGTCTAGAATTCTTAGATAGGTGAGCGACAGAAAGAGAGTTTCTTTGAAGTCAATTTTGTCTGTATTATGTGTAGTTATCTACAAAAAAAGAAAATATGTTGACGTGAAAGAAAAATTGAGAGTAACTAAAAAGTTTTTACATTATTTGAAATAAAAGCAAACCAAATCAGTAATCTGTCCTGAAGATAGAATGGAAAATAAATGAACTGAAACAAAAAACCAGATCTTACAGGACGAAATTAAGATGTCTGGATTAAGGTAAATGTACCAATGACGGGCCATGTCCCATTACCTGGCCATTGACGGACATTTTATTTTTTATTAAGCTATATACATAAAATAAGACACATATTTTTACTGATTTATGTTATTTGGTTATTCAGTACCTTGTATAAAAAAAGAAACGGGCACAGTAACAACTGTGCCGCAAGCAACAACGTAGAACTACGTCAACTGTCACTATTTCATGTTGAAGTATTCAGCGAAGGAAAGTAGACGTAGGGCTACGTCAACTGTCACTATTATTCAGCCAAAGACAGTTGACGTAGCCCTGCGTCTACTTTCCTTCGCTGAATACTTCAACATGAAATAGTGACAGTTGACGTAGTTCTACGTTGTTGCTTGCGGCACAGTTGTTACTGTGCCCGTTTCTTTTTGTTGTATCGACAAGAAATTTAGCTAAATTTTCTAACGCTACTGTATCGAAGAGATAAGAAATGGAGGGTTCCGACTTGTTTTATCATAAATGGGACTTCTTAAGCTTTAAAATGAGATGTCAATTATTACTCTACGATTATTAATTTCGAAGATCTAAACGTTCAAAGTGTGACATGTTTTCGTTGCATCTACAAGAAATTTAGCTAAACTTTCTAACGCTACTATATCGAAGAGGTAAGAAATAAAGGGTTCCGACTTGTTTTGCCATAAATGGGACTTCTTAAGCTTTAAAATGAGATGTCAATTATTACTCTACGATTATTAGTTTCGAAAATCTAAACGTTCAAAGTGTGACATGTTTTCGTTGCATCTATAAGAAATTTAGCTAAACTTTATAACGCTACTGTATCGAAGAGGTAAGAAGTAGAAGGTTCCGACTAGTTTTATCATAATTGGGACTTCTTATGCTTTAAAATGAGATGTTGATCATTATTCTACAATTATTAGTTTCGAAGATATAAACGTTCAAAGTGTGACATGTTTTCGTTGCATCTACAAGAAATTTAGCTAAACTTTATAACGCTACTGTATCGAAGAGGTAAGAAGTAGAAGGTTCCGACTAGTTTTATCATAAATGGGACTTCTTAAGCTTTAAAATGAGATGTTGATCATTATTCTACGATTATTAGTTTCGAAGATATAAACGTTTAAAGTGTGACATGTTTTCGTTGCATTCGTTGCAGGCTGTGCCTGGATTTACCCCCCCTTATACCCCCCCTACACCCCCCTTATACCCCCCCCCAATACCCTCCCCCCCTAATACCTCCCCTTATACTCCCTCCTTACTGTCGACAAAGACGTAGTTCTACGTCAAAATTATGCTACTAAACGTTTTGTTTCAAATATTAAAAAAATTGTTTAAATTATCATGGTCAAATGCACCGTGAGTCTTCCTAGATTCCTTAAGATATGGCTAAGGAATGTGTGATACTTGTTAAGATGATAATAATCATAATATTATATATTTCTGCATAAATAAAGTTTCTATATAATCTTAAGAATATTTATAATAAATAAAAAATGGAAAATTGTTCATTTAAATGGTTTTTTCAATAAAAATTTACATGGCTATGAATCGGTACGTGATAATTTTGCCTGCCCGAAAACTAGCCGGCTGTCCAGTTATCGGGCGAATCGTCATCTCAAGTGCTTACTTGTGTGTCCTAGTACCTAGCCGCAACACGCGCTTGAGTTTTTGTGCTTGTTTTTAAGTCTTCTGTACGAAATTTGTAAGTATGTTTATTATTGTAAACATTACTTGTAATGATAGTGTACTAAATTGTATATTTTTTCTGTTTTATGTATTTCTTTCGTTCATTTTTATTGACATGTAGCCTCATATAACCTCATATAACCTACATATAACCTCAAATTGTAAGTTATTTGCCTGTCTGCCTTTGGAACCAAGAAAAAAGATCTTTCATCTAACAAATACTTATACTCTTGACAGATGGATGTCTAGTAGATTTAACTTTTGTAAATGTTCTTTCACTTCTCTGAACTAATTCTTTAAAACATCTTAATTTTGTTACTGATGCTCAATTTATTGTCAAATTTTGAGCGATTTTTGGAGTCACATCTGGATGTCTACGATAAAAACTTTCCCTACCAGTGTCTGCCTGGTTTATTATCCTTGAAAGGAGACTTAGTGATAAGTTTCTGCACACACTGAAGATGTTGAGATTTTATTACAGAAAAACCTCTGGCTGCAATAGAAAATCCAGTTAACTTTTTCAGTGTGTGCAGAAACTTATCACTGAGTCTCTTTTAAAGAATAATAAACCAGGCAGACACAGGTGGGAAAGTTTTTGTCGTAGACATCCAGATGTGACTCCAAGAATCACTAAAAATTTGACAATGAATTGAGCAACAGAAGATATTTTAAAGAATTAATTCAGAGAAGTGAAAGAACATTTACAAAAGTTTAAACCCACTGGACATCCATCTGTCAAGAGTATTTGTTAGATGAAAGTTCTTTTTTCTTAGTTCCAAAGACAGACAGTGTATTGGCTCGTAAAGGATCTTTATACAATTGTACTTACATGGTGATGAGAAAGAAAACATAACTGTTTTGTTTACAGTAAATGCTAAAGGTACTATATTACCACCTATGTTACCACTTATGATCCTTTTCTGATATAAAAAAACATCAGCAACTATTACAAACAGTCTGTTAAAATGTGTTGTATTGAACTTTTAAAGTTTTAAGTAAGTTAAAAATCTAATTATTAAATTAGTAGTAAAAATAAATTATTTATTACATTGTAAAACCGTTTTTAATTAATAATAAATAAATTTATTATTTAAAACATTAATAGTAAAAATAAATTATTTATTAGACTGTAAAAACTTGTTTTAAGACTTTATATTTGTAACCTCTTAAGGGGGCCTTCTAGTGTAACGGGTTGGAAAAATCGATTTTTTTTTTTTTTTGCATTTTTCGATAGTTTTTACACATAGAATTGATATCCCACAGTCGGTTCGAGTAATTTCTACCTTAGTGACCAGTTATAATGCTCCAGAAGTGAGCGCGCCGCTGCGCGCGCACGAGTTTCGGAGTAGGTATACAACTTAAGCGTTCGCACAGCTGTTTTGTGAATACCTGCTTCTATATATACAGATATACAATAGAGGTGTCCCTTTTCACGATTTTAAGTAACGGTTTCTTCAAACGACCAGTATTATTTGAGATTTCGTCGAGAAAAGAGCGTCGTTTCTAGAATAGCACGAAGTGAAAATGGATAAAAAGCAGGGCAAATTTTCTTCAAAACGGCCAAGTTATGGTGCTAGAAAGAGAAAATATCGTGGGAATCAATATTCGGATGAAGTTGGTTCGAATTTTGCTAGTACATCATCAAATAAATTGAGAAGGAGTCACGATGACAGTTTCAATGTGGGTACAAGTGATTCTGCAAGCTATTGTTTTATCCAGTTCGCTCTTGTATTTTCATCACTGCAAACCATCGTGAAATGTAAGCAATGTGATTCGGATATTACTTTTTCAAAATATGGTGAACGAGGGCTTGGTTTTAAAATTAAATTAGTCTGCCAGTGTGGAGACAGATTTATAAACTCGTGCCATATGATAAAAAATGCCTACGAAGTTAACCGCCGTTTCGTGTACGTTATGCGATTGATTGGCATTGGTTTGCAAGGCCTAAACTATTTTTGCGGGTATATGGATACTGGCAAGAGTTTCAACATCACTTTATATTATGATATCATAAAATCCATCTCTAAAAGCGTAAATGCTGTGTACGATATTGTGATTCGTAAAGCTGTTCGAGAAGAAAAAGAGTTGAATGTACAAGCTGGCTTCCCAGAAAACGAACTCTCAGTTTCTGGCGATGGTTCGTGGTCCAAGAGAGGATTTTCTTCTCTTCTAGGCATTATATCACTCATTGGAAAATATTCAAATAAAATCTTAGATACCATAGTAAAATCGAGTTTCTGTAATGCATGCAATGCATGGAGTGACAAAGTTGGTACAGAAGAATATGATGCTTGGTACGAAACTCACGAGCCAGAATGTCAAGCAAATCACCATGGTAGTGCTGGTAAGATGGAGGTAGATGGTATTGTTGAAATGTTTCAGCGATCGATAGAAAATCACGACGTAAAGTATGCCTATTACATCGGCGATGGAGATACAAAAACCTTCAAAAATCTACTCGAAATCTCTCCTTACGGTGATGACTTTATCGTGAAGAAAAAAGAAATATGGGCCACTTATTATCATAAAATTTCCACCGATGCAGAGCCTCAACACCATTTCTGTCCCGAAGGTGAAAGCTCCTGGTGTAAGTTTCAACAACATAAAGCCGCGGGAACTCCATTTTCCCACCCACCAGCTCTTGATAAAGAAACTCAAGATATTTTGAAGCCAATTTATGAAGAACTGAGCCAAAACGAACTTCTGGAGAGATGTTTAGGTTCCAACACGCAAAATAACAACGAAAGCTTCAACGCTTGCGTTTGGCGTTTGGCACCTAAACAAGTTTATTGCGGCAAAAAATTATTAGAAATTGCCACTCAGACTGCAGCTTGCATATTTAACGAAGGCCAGAAACCGATTCTGAAGATTTTAGAAACCATGGGCTGCTCTCTTGGGAATGGAAGCATCAGCTTCGCCGACGACTGCGACAACGCGCGCATGAAGCAAGCAGACCAGCGGAGCTCATTTTCATCAAAATCTGCCCGAATCAGCAGGAGAGAGGCTAGAGCTGCTGAAGATGAGCTCTTCGAGCAAGAGGAAGGCATAATGTATGGTCCGGGTATTGCTGATTAGCTGAAAAGGTATTTTTTCTTTGACTTCTCTACTTGAAAAACTTTAAACGCGTTTTTCTCGAAACGACATTTTTGCACCTGGCGCAGGTGATTTCTCAAAAACGGTCGGGCATATCGACTTAAAAATTTAACACAATATTCAGCACTATCATGGCTATCGCCCGTACCTCAAAGTTGTTGATAACTTATTTCTAACCCATAATTTCGCATGATTTATGGTGCAGAAAAGAGTACTTTTTTTTGTCTTTTACGAGAAACGCCGCCATTTTGTTCATTTTTGATAAAATAAAAAAGTTGAGGTACGGGAGATAGGGGCAACAACATAGATTAATAATCTTTTTCCATTTTCTGTTTCAGATCACTAGGACAGCTGGAATCACCTGCGCCAGCAGACGACATTTTTTTTTTACATATTCTAACTTTATTCTATAAATAAATAAATAAATGTTTTTCACCACCAAAAAAAATTTTTTTTGGTTCTATTGGATTATACCTTAAAGGAAAAAAACATTTGTTCGATTATATGCAGTAGTTCCCGAGAAAAAAATTATCAAAAATATGCTTTTTTTTGGACGTTCACACTAGAAGGCCCCCTTAAGCATTTCTTTATCCAATATTTTTATATTTTTAACTTTTCTAATGTCTTTTTATTAACTTATTTATTATTTTCTTCTGCTTTTACTCTGCAAAATAAAATTCCTTTCATTAAAATTATTTTAATACATTTAAAAAGTCATGGCCAGTTACTAGGACCTCATAATTTGGACACTGGGACAATCGAATTTTGGCTGGTCATATATTGGTACATCGATGTTACTAACATTTTTATTTAATTTAAATAAAATACCGCAAAAAATATCACTTTTTTACTTGTTTAAGCAGAAATAGTTATAACTTCCTAAATAAAGAAGTTTTTTGTAGCATAAAATTAATTTTATGTATTAGATTTAAGATTTATTTTCTTCGTATCCTTAAGTGGCCAGTTATTGGTACATTTACCTTACTGATTGAAAATGTGAGTCCAAATGCTTACTGAAACGTAATACCGATTATGAAAAAAAAAAGGAGTAAGAAAGAAAAATGAAAAGAGAGAGGGGCCTCCTGCATTAATGTCTATAAGATCGGTTCTTGGACTAGAATTTCAAGCCAGAGCCACAAGAATGAAAGTAATTCTCAGATCTCAAGACGAATATAAACTCTAGCAGAGGTACCCTTATGAAAAAGTACACTCAACTTCGATGGTTAACACCCAAAGTTAAGTGTGAACACTAAACTTACACGAGTTGACACTCAAATTTGGGCGTAAGTTTAGTGTTTGCCATTAAAGTTAAGTGTCAACTCTTTTTAGGTGTAGATTGAGTGTTGACCATTAAAGTTTAGGTAAGTTGTGGGTTTAATCCTCAATGATGAGTGTATATTGGGAGTTTATTCTCAATGATAAGTATAGGTTGGGGATTAAGCTTAATGTTTAGTGTAGGTTGGAGATTGATCCTCATCGTTGGATGTTGGTTTGGTGTTAACAGGGTGTTAACCTTTAATGTTCTACGTCGATTTAATCAGTGTCGCCATGATCTCTTTATCGTTGGGTGTCATTCAAATGTTATTGTGTTAATCTTCGTTAAGTGTCAATTGACGGCCCTTATTATTATTATTATTAATCGAGTATTGATAATATAGTACTATAATTTACTCCGTGAACATATATGCACATACACATACATAAAGAATAGATATCTTTTTAGATTTATGTTTCTTTAAATTTGATTCTTAATTATTTTTCAATTCATTAAATAAATTCTTTATTTTGTCAGGTAGCGTCTTTAGGCGTTCTCATGCATGCTGTTAACGTTATTATATTAATATTATATTGTAAGGGGGTTGTCAGGATCGGATGGGTTAATGCCGAGAATGAGGTAAAGCACGATGTCCCGTAACAGCCTTTATTAACGTTCGCGTATGGCGGTTGCGTCCATTCCTCGACGCTGCCGGTACAAGACTCTCGTCCTTACATTCAAACAGGGAGTGTCTCCCTCGCGCGGCTCACTCAGCCAATCAGGGCTTACATACATCAGCCAATCACATCATTCATACCACAGCCAATCAGCACGCTCTCATTCATCCAATCACGACGCGCGGTGGCGCTAGGCGCGAGTGTTCTCCACGCGAGCACCTCGCAAGCAAGCGCGGGAAATTTAAACGCGGCTTATATGCTTACTCGCCGTTTACAATATTATGTTAAATATACGAATTTTATATTAATAATTATTGTACATTAATTGTAATTGCATTATTATTTTTAATATTTACCAGTTATTATCAATACACGATTTTTGAACGCTATATAGATATGTTATATAGGAGTATAAGCAACAAGAAAGCGTCAGAATCAAAGGATCGCCACTAGTCCGTTCGATCATCGATGTCAAGCGATGTTAGGTGCGGTACTGACTCGAATGGGTGACCGCGCTGTACCCTTACGGAAAAATACACTCAACTGTTGGTGTTTAACCGTTAAAAAACACCAAAGAAAAACCCTTAAAGTTGGGTATGATTTTTGGATCACCAATTGAAAGTTAACCTTCAAATGATGGTTAACCTTCAATTGGCGGTCCGAAATCACACTCAACTTTAAGGGTTTTTCTTTGGTGTTTTTTTTAACGGTTAACACCAAAAGTTGAGTGTATTTTTCCGTAAGGGTACTTTTTTGACTAATGTCTGTCTTCAAATATGGCGTCCCAATGAGAATCTCTTAAGGGCCCTGCTCGCTGGACCGGACTCCTCGCCTCGATCCTCCCTCTCGGACGCTAGCTGCCGCAGCTCTCCCTTTCCTGGCGGTGAGCTCTCCCTGGTGATCCGACTTTCGCTCGGTTGGTCTCCAGAACACGCGTCGCAATGATCAAGAAAGAGGTCACGGACTCGACACATTCGAAGAAACGCAAGCAAGTGCGGCCATGACACCTAACGAGTGAGGAAGGAGGTGGGGGCTCTTTGAGAGTGGCGACTCGTGCGTCGCGCCATCTAATGTGAAACGATCAGGCGTTGTAAAACCGAAAAGAATTCGAGCGCAATATCTGAACATATTATTTAATTTTTAATAAATCCAATTATTAATATTTATTTTCATAATTGAACTTATTTTTTATTTTGATGAATGTAAATACAAATATCCTATTGTATTAATATTTAATGTTAATAATTTAATTAGTTGCTTAATTTAACTTCTTGTTTAATAAATGAGCCCGTGCAGTACTGAAAATGTACCTATTATATATTTTAATTTTTATAATTGTCAAATTACAAACAGGAATTTTGTTGTGACTTTTACAGTTATATATAAAGTAACTATTTAATGGAAATGGAAGCCTAAAAAATTAATATTGTAACGCAATTATTATAATGCTCAAATCATAAAATATTTACATTATCCATGTCTGCCAATACAATATAATTCTTTATTCATATTGCAATCCATATAATGACAATGTTATTATATATTTGACAGGCAAATCAAAATAGCTTCGAATCGATATCGAAATGATGAAATATCGGTGTTTTAACAGAAAATACATAATTTGCCTGTTTACAGTCTGGCGTGATAAATGTATGTCACAAATAATCTCTTCTTTTAAAAAATATCATAAAGCGCAAATATCGAAATAAGCTTCAAATTTCGAGCATTATTTCGATATGATGTAATATCGATGATTTCGACGTCAATTCGACGTCGATTCGATGGGTCATTTCTCGCTGGGGTAAGAATTTTTGTTTACGAAAATACTGGCGCATGTAGCCGCGACGCGGCAGCGCATGTTACTAGCGTTCGCCCGAGCAAAAATTTTCCAACTTCCTTCGCGGCATGTTGCTTTCGCGCCGCAATCGTTACCTCCGGCGCCGCGCCGCCTGAATGAAAATTTTTAAGTTCCTTCGCGGCGAGTTGCTTTCGCGCCGCGGTCGTTACCTCCGGCGCCGCCCGAGTGAAAATTTGTAAGTTCCTTTCGCGGCGTGTGGCTTTCGCCGGGACGAATCGGTACGGCGTCCAAGTCCTCTTGGATTGTTTTATTGGCTACGAATAAATTTGAGTTGATCTTTATAAAATGTAAGAGCTAACTATGAATCGGCCATATATTCGAATGCAATGTTACAGAGATGTCTTTTTCTAAGATATAATGTGATATCGAGTAATGATGTCCTGTAGATATTCTGTGAATATCTGAAAATGAGATATCTCAGATTTGACTTAAAATTGTAGGCATAAAGATATCTGGCTATATCTCAGATATATTTTGCTGTGTGGGTCGCTTTGCGTGGAAAGTTGCATCCATATGGAACTGCACAATAATGAAAAACGACAATTTATACTTTTGCCATTGTTTAAAACAGAGAATACTTTGTATTTATACTTTTTAAAATATAAAATTTTATATATGTTTTTCAATATACCAACTATGTTCTGTTTTAAACAAATTATTTGTTACAGATATTTTAAGCGTTTATATTAATAAACTTTTTTGTTAATAACTTTTTAATAAACAACGAACGGCGAGTGAAACCTTTTGAAGGTCACTTAAGAGGGTGACAACTATGACGACGCGAGTCCCCTCGGTCTCGTCTGCCGACAAGGAGCCAGAGACGTATCTAGGATCCCTTAATTATGCCCTTGGCAAGGAGCTGTATCGGTGCCCCCCTCTCCCCAGAAAAAATAACATCTGATTTAATGTATAAACATTTCATTACTTATAAATGTATGTAAATTTATGAAAGTTACAATTTTATTTTTCTTGTCTTAACTAAACCAAATTCGTCTATTATTGCATCTATATTCATATGTGAAACTACTTCTTTTTCTATTGATATTAATGCAAGGCTTGTTAATCTTTCTTGATTCATCGCAGAACGGAGATAATTCTTTATTAACTTGAGCTTGCTAAAACTGCGTTTGCAAGATGCTGCAGTCACTGGTAACGTTAAATAAATTCGAAGTGCAGTCTTGATGGTTGGATAAATATCATCCAGAGAGTATTCTTGAATGCATTTTAATAAATCCAGGGGAGTTGCTGATTCTAATTCCTTGATCAGCTCCTGCACTTGTGCTTTGAACAGTTCTAATTCGGACACAAGTTCCACTATGTCTACGTTCAATGAGTAGTGAAGTCCAAAGTCAGCAGCACTCTTTTTCAGCTCATTTAAACTCAGATTCTTCAAGTTATTTCCAGACAAAAAAGAGAAATCTGATGATATAGTTGACATAACCTCATATCGTGACTTCATTTCCGTTAAAATTATGTCATATAAACAGTATTTATTTTTCTTCTAAAGTTCTGTTCAGGAGAGAGATAAGGGCCTTCGTCGTGTTGTTGTCGTCTTTACAACAAGTCAATATGGTTACAATTAAGATTCATTATAATGCTTTGTTAATAACTGAGTACAGTGGCCAAACTAAAAATGCGAACTGATCGAGGCGAGCGTCGTGCTTAGTCTGGGGAAAAGTTAACGAACGCGGGAAAGTAACAGTAGCGCGCATACGCAGTGTATCCAACGGAAAAATAAAATAAGCATAGACAATACAAATATATGAGATGAGAACCTAATAGAAAACTAATACAATTTTCTCCACAACACGTCGGATGCACTGTCATGAAACCTTTTGACTTTCTTCAGCCTCATATTAGAAAAGTCGCCCTCTAATCCCATTTCTAAGGATTTTTCTTTGGCAAACTTTATGGTTCAAACGATAAATAAAGAAACGCTCGTATGTCAAAATAAATAGGAATAAAGGCCAACAATCGAGCAAACACGTAGATGTCAATTTAAAGTAAATTTAATAAACATACTTATATACAACGGAACGTTTCAACCGCACAGGGTCTTCTTCAGCCGTTTTAAATTAAAAAATACATAGAGTCGCGCAAAGTGAAAATTAACATGTTAAAAAGTAATAAAGTAAAAAATAAATAAATTAAAAGTAGCAATTTCTCGATAGTAAATGACAAAGCCGTCTGGAGTCATATCTCACATGAGAGCATTCGAATATTAAAAATTGTATATGAATAATAAAATTGTGTATAAATAAATATCTGTGAGTCTATTGTAAAATGTAAAATTATACAGGGTGTCCCTGAATGGTTGGGACTTTTCTCATATTTAGATAGAGCGAGCCAAACTGAGTCGAAAAGTCATGTACCATATTGCAATTTTCGCAATAATTGATGAGATATGAATGATTAAAAATCGCCGTATTGGCCCGGCCCACCGCCAAATCCAAGCGCGCGGCTAGATGCGGCCGCCCCGCGGTCGGCGCGCGGGCAGTTGTTTACTACAAGCGGCGATGATTACGCATGAGCGGCGCGTAACGCCGGGCCCCCGTCCTGAGCGATGATAGTTTCTCGCCTTTTTTAAATAGAAATAAAATTTTCTAACAACATAGAAAAATTTTTTGTGCGTACGTATGTACATACGTGTGTACATGCATACACAGGAAAATATCAATTCTACTGCTTAAAAAAGTGATTACTCAATTTACTTTTCTTCTTTTAGTACGTAACGGTTGTCTTTAAGAAATAATATTTTCTTGATAATAGTCTTAAAATGTACAAATTTTAGAAAGAGTCTTTATCATGTACTCGAAAGAAGAATTTATACTCCTTCAAAGAACATAATAAAATTTTATCAAAGAAAAGTCAAAATAATAAATAAAGTAATACGAGGACCCTCGAGATTAAAATAGGAGGTCAAGGCTATGAGGGTCAGACGCAGATCACAGTGCGTAATATCAGAAATAACTGATTTATTCGTCGTTTTGATACATTACATCGATCCGTACGTTTCGGCTCAGTTTTGAGCCATCTTCAGCGGTAGTTACAGAAATTAAGTTACACGTTCTTCGTACCATATGGTGAGTTTACTGATTCAAAGTATCAGAAACATAGACCAATTGATCCATATCTGTAAATTTGTTCAATTAATGTTGAGATATTAAAAAGATCCCTTACATGCAATGTATTTGTAAATTTAAAAATCCACCCTAAATAGTAGCTTTATTACTTCTTCACAAAATTATATTACCTAACTTAACTCAAATATTTCAAAAAAAGATGTAAAATCTTTAATTTCTCCTTCACAAAATTATATTACTTAACTTAACTCACACACACACACACACACACACACACACACACACACACACACAAGTAACATGTATTACAAAAAAAGATATGAAATCTTTAAATTAAATTGCGCCAATTACAAAGAGAATATGTATATTGCTTTGAAAGATAATTGTTGTGCAACTACTTTAAAAAAATAAAACCCAAGTGATATCTTTGTGTTCCTATTCAAGGGTCTTCCTATTCCAACCCAAGTGGTAATAGCTTCTTAATTCTCTTTAACAAATTTTTAATATTACAAAGAATCATTTTAATTACAAAGAATTAAAGAAGTAACAGTATAAAATAAAAATATTTAATTAAAACAAAATAATATAAATAAATTTTTCTTGTAAAAAAACTTGGCGCTGCTTTTTTACTCCTGTCGCATTCTTCCCTAAATTATGTTTATTGTTTTTTTATTCAATCAAAAATCTTTAGTACTAATGTTAAATTTAATGCTTTTTCAAAGTCTAGCAGCGCCAAGTTTTTTTTGCGTGTACTTGGCGCCTTTTTTTACCTTTTTTGAAAAAGTATGACCTACGTGAAAGCAAATAAACAAGCTCTTTATTTTTCCCCAATAATTCAAAATGAGTTGATTGAGTTGATAGCGGGGAAAGTAAAAGATGAGATATTGGGAAAAATTAAAGCAGCAAAATATTTTTCTATCATGTTCGACTGCACCCCAGATAGTGCTCGGATGGAGCAGATGAGCCAAGTTATAAGATTTGTAGATCTCTCAGATGGTCTTTGTCAAATTGAGGAAAGTTTTATTGACTTTATTAACACAAAAGAAAAATCAGGAAAAGGCCTTTCAAATGATATTTTATTAAAACTGCAAGCAGACGGTCTGAAAATCGATGACTGCCGTGGTCAAGCGTATGATAACGGTAGCAACATGCCTGGGAAATACAGCGGCGTACAAGCAAGATTTTCTCAGATTACTGATTTGGCGAGATACGTACCCTGTGCTGCCCACAGTTTAAATCTTGTTGGCTCCCATGCTGCAAGTGTTTCACCGATGATGGTAACATTTTTTGGAACTGTACAACAACTCTTTAATTTTTTCAGTGGTTCCACAGGAAGATGGCAAGTTTTAATGGACAAACTTAATGTTACTTTAAAAGGTCACAGTGATACGAGATGGTCATCCAAACAGAGAGCAATTAGTGCCTTAAAAAAGTCAATAAATTCTGTTTTTTTTTTTTTTCAGTATTAAACGACATGACAGATCGTAGAAATTATAATGAGGAAACATCTTTTGGAGCACAAGCTTTGATCAAACAAATAGATTTCAGATTTCTGTGCCTTCTTCAAATATGGGAAAGAATAATGAGTAGCATCTACAAAGTCAACCAGTCTCTTCAAAACAAGAGTATTTCTCTGGATGTAGCACACAAAATGATAAAGGGTCTTGCAGAATCGTTGCAGAAAATGCGAGATGAGGGAACGGAACCATAAAAATAAATAGGAATAAAGGCCAACAATCGAGCAAACACGTAGATGTCAATTTAAAGTAAATTTAATAAACATACTTATATACAACGGAACGTTTCAACCGCACAAGGTCTTCTTCAGCCGTTTTAAATTAAAAAATACATAAAGTCGCGCAAAGTGAAAATTAACATGTTAAAAAGTCGAAAATCCATAAGGAAAACTATCCTTTTAGAATTATTGTCTCTTCCGTTAACACTGCACTATATAGCTTTGCTAATTATTTACATCGAATTATTTCTGCAAGCATACCTAAGACTGACAGTCACGTCAACAACAGTTTTGACTTGTATAGCGAACTCTCCGGCAAAAAGATTCTAAGCAACGAAGTGTTAGTGTCGTTGGACGTAGTTTCGCTTTTCACGAATGTCCCCATAAGTTTGGCACTTGAGGGCATCAGCAATAGATGGGATTACATCAAACAAAGAACAAAGGTATCCAAAAAAGAATTTATCATGACGATAGAATTTGTTCTTTCGTCAACTTTTTTCACATTCAATAACGTTATATACAAGCAAACCCATGGATCACCAATGGGATCACCCCTTTCCCCAATAATTGCTAATGTGGTCATGCAGGACTTGGAACAAAAAATGTTAAATTCTTTAAATGTACGTTTATCTATTTATCGCAGATATGTTGATGACATATTTATGTCCGCGCCGTTGAACATGATTGATTTTATCCTGGATACTTTTAACAGCTATCATGAGCGCCTAAAATTCACTATAGAATACGAGAATAACCGTTGTCTTAGTTTCTTAGATTTGTCGCTGCAGGTAGTAGATAACACCATACAAATCGATTGGTTTCACAAGAAAACGTTCTCGGGTAGATACTTGTCATATTTTTCAAATCATCCTATTTGCCATAAAATAGGCTCTATCTACAGTTTAGTTGACAGAGCAATTTTGTTATCTCACCCTATATATCACAAGAATAATTTAGAAATGGTCATCGAAATATTACTGGACAACGGTTATCCCCTCAATTTAATCTTTAAAAAAATAAACACCAGGCTCGACAATCTGATTAATGGTAAACTCAGAAACAATGTAAACAACTCGATAGATTCGAGCGATGTTAATAGGAAATTTATAGTGATCCCATTTGTCAACAACATATCTGAAAAAGCAACATTATTATTCAATAAAAAGGAACACATAATTGGCTATAGATGCCTCAACAAATTAAGTAGCATAATCAAAGCACAAAAAGACAAGAATTCAATAGCTACCAATAGTAATGTTGTATATAAGATTGCATGTAAAGATTGTGAGGCTTCTTACGTGGGACAGACAAAGCGGCAATTAAAAACTAGAATTAACGAACATAAAAATAATATAAAAATGGACCCATCCAGACACTCGGTCATTTCCGAACATATTAAAGAATTTAATCATTCCTTCGATTGGGACAACGTCAAAATAATGGATACGGAACCTAACTATTATAAAAGACTTGTTTCGGAAATGCTACATATTAAAGAACAAAAAAATGGCATTAATTTGAACAAGGACACAGAGTATCTGGATGAGTCATATAACAGTATTCTTAGTGAACTCACCGACATCTAACTATTTATTATTTCGATGACTAACCTTCGCCGTTACCTAATGAGAATGCTTGTCATTATTATTTGAGACGTAAAGGAGCGAACATCGATCACGAGAGCACTTAGTTTCGGACCACGACGCAATTCTGTAATATGTAAGTCCATACTTAACAACCACATAGACTTTATCCCACTATTGAGACATCGAATTTCAGAACGTTTGTTAAACTGACTACAACGTTGATTTACTTAAGATTTCTGCCTTTTAACTTCTGACTTGGTTCGTTTTCGCCAACCAACGAAAAATAGATCATGGACTCATCTTTGACTGCATACTTGCGAAATGACTATAGACATTTACATATATACAGGGTGTCCCTGAATGTTTAGGACTTTTCTCATATTACATATATATATATGTATATATACATGTACATATATATATTTTACACACACACATATATATATATATATATATATATATATATATATATATATATTGTCACGTCTTTTTCACTCCCGGAGCGGTCCGGGACGTGTGACGGATCAAAAGGCTGAGGGAAGGAAGGATGTAAGGTCCCTCCGACTGTCCTCTCGTACCGCTCGACAATTATACGCGAAAGTATTGTGTTGGGCGCCAGACGCGTAATTCGCGTCCACTAAAGTACGCTAGAATCACCGAAAATTCCAACCGCGACACAAGACGGAATTAAGGCGACGTACGAGAGGTCGGCCAGCTCGACCTAATAGCTATGGGCGAGGTGAAGGGAGGGCGGCGCAAGATTCGGCGGGGGGGCAAGATTTGACGCGTAAATCATTCACTCAAATAATTGAAACGAATAACACGGTTTATTGTAAATGAAAGAAAAGAAGAAAATAATACGGAGTCATCAGGAATCGTCTCGGTATAGTGCGGAGACAATACGTTATAATTGGGGACAAAACGAAATAGGTTCGACATTAAATCATAGAAACGCGAATTAACCAAATCAGACCGTACAACCGAACGGAACATTGAATTCGAAAGGTAATTAAACACAATAAGGTGTACGCAAACAGAAATTTCCAGTAACAAAAATGTGCGGACGCAAGTAGCTGAGAGTAACGCGAGACAATAACGTAAGTAGAATTCCATCGCCACGGAAAGTACAGTAGACACGAGTCGGAACGCAATATAGCCGCGAAACATAATCGTCGTAGTCGCGATCGAACTCTGTCGCCAAAGAGGCTCGAAACTTAACGCCAATTATCGCTTGTTCTTCGCTAGGACTAACGCTCGCGAGAACGACGCAATATGGGACGCTGGACTGTTCGAGCTTGACGCGGAATAACGCGCTCGGGCGCACGAGACCGACCAAACTCGACGAGCGAAACTTGAGGCTAACCATCGAAACGAATACAATAGGGGAGACCGGGGCGGGTTGTCACACTTTTCAAATACTGATTTTTAAAAAAATGTTAGCAATATTTTATAATATTGTATAGTACTTTATAATGTAGCTACATCCTTTAGGTATTCAAAAAAAATATTAGACTCATATATATTTATACACAAAAAAGTTATTTAATTTTAAACAAGATCGTGAAAATGTGACGACTTACCCCATACCCAGGGTTGGTTGTCACACGACTCTGGGTTGGTTGTCACATATCTTTTATATAGAGGAAACGACAAATAGTTCCTGTCTTAATGTTTTATTAGAGTTAGTGACCATTTTTTATAAGTTTAACTTAATAATCGCATAATAAAGTTCTGATTTCCTTGGGAGAGAGACCAAAATAAATATCCAAAGCACGTAAAATGTAACTTACCAATTCTTGTTCTTGAGACTTAGTAAAAATCTGTCTAGCTTTAGAATAACCCATAGAAATCGTTGGAATAGCAATATTTTCACACACATAGTCTTCCTCTGGAATCTTCTTGCAATAACGAGCTAATGTACGATAGTTGATATCGCACTCTAAAGTAGCTTGTCGGATTGACAGGTTATGTATTTTCACAGCTCTGACAGCTTTAAGCATAATATCGGGTGGAGTTGTACCTCTGACTGTTTTTCTTTCGCGATTTCGAGCCATGGAGAAAACAACAAAAATCTGTCTAAAAACACTACTTTATCGCGTAATCGCTTATTGTATACGAATAAGGGCGTTGGCAAAGCACGTTGGCACGATCGGCGATCATTTCACACGCATGCGTAACTTCACGTAACCTACAGCGCCATGTATAACAGCAGACGAAATACGTGACAACTAATCCCATCTCATTTGAGACACCTTACCCCGAACGGTCATTTTGAACAAAGAATATTATATTTATAAACTATGTTGCAATAACGGTTAACTAAATACAGGAAAAATTACCTAAAACTATAACGTTTCTTATGACTAAAAAGAAATTGCGACTAGTAATTCCAAAAACCAACAGAATGATAAAAATAGAGGTAAGAAAAATTTACTCACAACCTCCAATTTTTAAAAAATGCTCATAAATATCACATGCGATGTTTTTGAAACGAGCTATTTCGTACATCCGACTAACACGATAGGAGCAACCTACACTATAGAGAAGAATATTCCACTCAATCTATTAAGTGAGATATAAGCTATGTGACAACTTACCCGTGTGACTTCTAGCCCCGGTCTCCCCTACGATCAAACAGTACAAGACGTAACGCAAGTAACTTAACGACGCAATAATTAACTCGATACAACGCGAACACCGTGCGCGAGAGACGCAACCGCAAGCGCGAACATTGCACGAAAACCTGCCCGCGGTACCGGAATTCGCTAACGAATCTATCGCGATCTCTAGGAGCTCATTATATCGCTTCTAGCACGATCCCTCGGCCACGATACCATCCCGAGGCCCTTCGCTCTCGCTGTTGATCGAAAAATTACACGCGGTTCGCGAGGAACCGTACATACCGTGGCATTACTCGCGTTTTCCGAGCGAGAGCGCGCACCGGAGGGCGGCGTCGTGGCTCGACATTTACGATACTACCAATACGGTATATACGGGCAACCTCACCGGTACAGTGCCTCCTCCTGGGGCTCGACGCCGTTGCCTCATGCCAACGATCGTCGTACGCGGGACTGATGCTCGATTCCGGGCGGCTATCGCGGGTCTTGACTGCTGAGATATTCGGGCGCGCCGACGGACAAACAGAGAGTGACGCGATAAATCCGCTCGATCGCAAAATCGATGTGGCATCCCCTGCTCGGGGGGGGGAGCGCGGACCAATGGGGCGCGAGCTTGTAAGCTCGCGATATCCCGGCGCAAGATTGTCGCAAGTGGATCCTTCGGGGGCGCGCAACGGTCCCTCGGTAGCGCAGCGACTCCTTAATAAATACCGCCGTAGAGTTAGCAGACAAATTGAATATTTTTGAATTATTCTTTTTCATATAATTTGGGAATCATTTGGGGAAGTTTGGGAAAATTGTTTAAACATTTGGGAAAGAATAGATTTTTTGTTATTAACAAAATTTATCGAGCGTCAAGTTAGCAGATAGCGACTATGTTTAATGTTTATTATAAATGGAATCGATTGGAAATCATTTGGGGATGACATCTTCATTGTGATTTTTATTTAGGAAAAGTCGCTTTTTTTGTAATTTAAATAAATCGTTGTATTAAAAAGAAAAAGAAAAATTGTTCTTTTTCGCTGCACTTCTGCACTAGTACAACAAGTGAACTTATTGCACTAGTTCAGAAGTGTAGCGGAATTGTCTGCTAACTCTACGGCGGTTCCTTAAATTTGGTCCTTGGCAGCGGACGGGGCCTCGTCCGGTATGCCTCCGGTTTGACCCCGGGGCGGTGGCCAGCCACCCCGTGGGCCGGTACTCCTTGAAGGCGGATTGCTGAGGCCGGGTTTACCCCGGCGCCTGGGGCCCCGCTATCGGCGGTCTCGCTCGTCGCTGCCTGACGCGCCGCGCCTTCCTGCCGCGTTGTTCTCGCCGCCCGTGATCTCTTCATAAACGCCTCACGTTTTCACAATCTTAACAAATCAGACTCTTTTTATCACAATGAATACATATATAATAAAAATAATAAAGCTTTATAAAATAAAAATTATAAAAAAATAAAGAACACATTTTTGCAGTACTGGATTACGATAGAAAAAAAACTGACCAGAACTTCTTACAAATGTAGGTAAAGTATAAAACTATCTACCGCAGACTAAATTGCAACAAGCCTTCGCACCAACTTCCTTATCCCAATCAACAGACAATGTTTTGTAAAAGTTTAATGTTTTTTGAATGAATATTTATTTGAATATTTGTTTTAAAAATATTATCTGTTGGTTGGGATTGCGCTTCCACTTTGTCTTTAGGCCTGTTCATTTTCGCTACACTTTTGAACTAGTGCAATAAATTAGAATGAAAGAAAATATATTTGTTTCATTCTAACTTATTGCATTAGTTCAGAAGTGCAGCGAAAACAAACAGGCCTTTTATTTAATACAAATACTTAAAAAATAATCTTTCGAAAAAAATGTGCCTTAATGCGGCTATTAATAATACAATCTGAAAACTGAAAATTAACTTTTTCTATAATTTAACACGTTTCGTGTTATAAAATAATAACTAATAAATGAAAAAATTTGTTTACAGTCAACTATTATGTTAAATACTTTTCCAGGTTTCCGAGTTTTCGCCGCGTAGAGTTGCTTGATTGCCGTCTTGCAAACATTGCTCATTGTTTGCTTTATCAGGATTGGCTCTCTAATACTGAAAAACTATATAGTTTTTGTTATACCAGCATCAGAGAGCCTGCCCTGATAAAGCAAAGTACAATGTTTGCGAAACGTCGACGATTAAGCAACTTTATGCATGATGATAACCTGGAAACCTGGAAAAGTAAATAAGAAATCCACAGAAGCCTTTAACTTTTAAATGTTATTCCATATACTAATCGCTTTCTTTCTTGCTGAACAATTCTCTCAAAAGTTGTAGTTTCTCCTGGTGTCTCCTTTCCTTTGCCTCCTCCTTTTGTTTAAATAATTCCAATTTTCTTTCTTCATTGCTCAATTTATGCTTTCTTTTTGGAGGAGAATCTTTGACATTTTCCTTGACGTCAATAATATTTGAGTCCTTGTCTGAGATGATTTCGAGTAGAGGCCTTTTTGGGTATTTCACAGACTTTGCACTTCGAAGTACTTCTGGCTCGATGCTATCATCAGCTTGACTAATTTCTCTTAACTCTTCTTCAAACGGTACTTCTTCTCGTGAACTGCCTGATTTACGGTTATTTTCCACCGCTTTTTTTTTCGTTTCAGAACCGTTTTATAACGATTTTCGACTTGTAGTGGTGTTTTCGAGATATTCAAATTTTCATGCAATTCTTTTGAAATCTCTGCCCACATTGTCTTCTTCGATTTAAATTTTTTCATTGGGCCTATTTGAGAAAGGCATATTTTATATTTATCTAGGATAAATACAGTTGCTGAATCAATCCATGAATCTGAAAATAGTTGCACATATTATTTGAGAAATACAAAACATGAATGTCAAAGGAATAAGATGATGTAAAGTGTAAAAAAGTCTATGTTTGTATTGACGTATGGAAACAAGTGTTGCAAAAAATCGGAAAAAGCAAATCTGTAAAATTGTGTGTTGAGTGTAACCGGATGGACACTACATTTGTGATTTCCATTTCTTTCTCGTATTAACTCAGGAAAGTGATGACTATAGTACACACCACCATGTATACTACATATTTATGTGTATTGAAATATATTTACCTATTGACTTCTGACTATTACTGTCTTCGGATAGTGCTGAACTGAAGTCAAACTCATTTTCTTTGTCGGTGCACTGTTTATCTCGACGATTCTGACTCTCATTAATGTTCACGTTGTATATTAATATTTCTCTAAATCAAAAAATGCATATCATTGTAAAGGTATGTACAAAAAGTATGGACATTTTATAGTCATTCTATTAAGTTATTCTTGGCATATGTTCAGGATTGTCAAGCGTCGCGATCGATCACCGCGATCGATACCGCTAACGCCATCCCTGAGCCGCCCCCTGAACGAAGCGACTTCGCGCCGCACCCCTCATCACCCCTGACCACGCGGTCTCTCGCGGCGCGCTATCGATCCGGACACGCCAGGATCCCGTAATCCTGCGAAACGCGCTTATTGGCCCATTTCATTGTCGCGTCACCGAAAGCTCCGGAAACGGGCCCGCGAGAGCTCCGGTCCCTTCAGTAGAAAATTGTCGGGCGGTTCAAGCGGTGCTCCAGCCGACTTGCACCCGTCTCGCGCAATTATAGTCCGGTTCACGCGGACGACACTCGCCTCGTGCATCCGTAAAGTCAACAAGTCTGAGTTCGCGCGGATTTACGCCCCGTTTGTGCATCCAGTTTGCCATTGTCGTGCCATCAAGGCACCTGCGAGAAGTGTCTCACAGACATTCTCCATCGCGCCGTTTGTGCGCTCGCTCCCGCGCTCAAAGTGCGGCGACGAACATTTACGCCTCCGTGCGTCTGCAACTTCACCTTCGCTGCACGCGAGTGGTGAACATTAATTGAAATATAAGTGCGCGTCTCGGCGGTCATTACGTGCGCCGCAAGTGCGTTCCGTGTTTGCTCCAGTCGCGCACGCGGATCATACGTGCATCACGTGCACGCCGCAAACACATCTGCCGCGCCTCTGTAAAGGCTCTTCAGCATAAACGTTGTACATAATAAACGAGTGCTTTGTGGTAAACGCAGTGTCCGCTCATTTTCCGCACTTCCGATCCCTGTCGGGGTCGACCCGGCCTTCTCTTACGCTAATTGGCGAACTGACTTACAACCGGCCAAGAATTTCGCCAACAGCATAGAATAAACAAGTACGAGCGAAAATCCAATTTCAATAACATTACCTATCTCCTTGCAGCCGATATATTTCCCTTAGTAAGTTCTCCTCGCCGCCATCGGTTATTGGATACAATCCATTTTGGATTAACAGTTTCACGTACTGGATAGTACATGAATCATCATCTGAAATAAAGTTAATAGAGACATAGTTCAATAATGTATTAATTATCATATGGTATAACAATATAAAGAACTATTTTTAGCTGCTTTCCTTTTACGAAGCAAAAACTGACACGAATTGACACACTTGAACACAGTGTATTATTTTGATGTCTGATGTGTTTGAACAAACATATAAATATGTTTTACGTATGTTGTATGTGCTTTATAAAAGAAAAGCAGTCTTTATAACAAATTTTTTCCGTAATTAGGTTATGAGATTGGCAGAATCAGTAGAATGTATACTTACTCTGTAATTTTTCATATAATTCTTCTTCACCATTTTCAAGTGTTAATTCTAAATTATTCGTGTTTATTTTTAATTTTATTGAATATAAAGCTCTTGAAGTATTCATTTTGAAAGTAAACTTTTATGTTTTGTCGAGGCAGGTTAAGCAGGTTAAGGAGCCGAAAAAATGCGCACTCATGTTACGCACTCACCAAGCCGCGAGTGTTTCAGTGGGCATGCAAGAAACTTGCACTAGCGGTACACTCGAGCAGTACCGTCCCGCTCTCTATGAGTTCGCAGTGCGCACTCAGTTCTGCCCAATGAAAAACGCTATTAAACACTTCGGTGGTCCAATTCGGCGTGTAACCCTTCTCAAAAATTGTCTTGTATTTGCTGACGCGTACCGAGTCGCCCGCTTTAAACTTTGCCAAACCCGCGATCTTTATCGCGCTATATACAGTAGCCAAGAGTCTTTCGGCGATCGCGGGGGTAACGTCGACGGGTCGCGTGCCGATGGTTCGATGCTTGCGCGCGTTGTAATCCGATACAAGTCCATTGAGCGTAAACATCTTCTACATGTCATTCTTTAACGTGCGATTGAATCGCTCGACGACCAAAGCCTTCAACACCGTGAAATAATAAATAATTGATGTCGTGTTTTCTCACGAGATGTTGCACGTCGGCGTTGTAAGATTCCGTCCTCATATCGGTTTGTGGGTTTCTAGGGCACCTCCCGCTATCTCGAATTATTTCGGCGATAGCGTCAGCTGTCTCGCTGCCGCCTTTACCCTTGAGTGACACGGCCCACGCGTACTTGTTCAGCACATCGATCGTGGTGAGTATGTGCCTTTGTTGAAAAGCGAGTACGGTGCATCTCGACGATATCAGCTTGCCACAGGTCGTCGAACCCTCGCACTACGACGTGTCTTCGGGGAAAATTTCTTCTCGCCGGTGTGTGCAATTTGTCCACCAACAGCAGCTTTTCGATATTTTTACGAAAACACGGGGACAGGAATGCCTTCTCACATGAAATTGCACGCGTATTATCGGAGCATATTCAGAGCGCGTGCTCCGTCTCTAGATATTCGTTCATCATGACTGTAAGAGTATCCGCACAAAACTCTCGTATAGTAATTCAGCGTAACGTAACGTGGGTCCGCGCACAAGAAACGTATCGGTAACGGCGAGAGAGGCTCAGCAAAGTTGTCCCAATATATATTTTAAGGATATTTTATAATAATATATTTCAAATAAATAAATAATTAATTAATAATATAGTATTAGGGTGTATTAATTAATAATATAATATCAGGGAAAGTTACGTTTGAAAAGTAATTCGTTACTCATTGAAAAAGTAACTTATCGTTATCGTATATAACTCATTATTTTCATTGAGAAAAGTAACTTATTACCGTTACTCGTTACTCATTTAGAAAAGTAACTCATCGTTACCGTATATCGTATATAACTCGTTATTCTTATTGAAAGAAGTAACTTGTTACCGTTACTCGTTACTCATTGAAAGAAGTAACTTATCGTTACTCTTACATTAAACAGATAGAAACAAATAAATGGATCACATGAAAAAAAGCTCATAAAAGAATCAAAGAATTTTCTGAGATATTTCAAATTTTGTCAATGATATTTGCTCGGGGGGGTGTTAAGCGCTCCCCGGATTCGCGATTGGTCTGTAGCACGGGTGGTTCAAAGGACCAGAGGGACCGTTCCCTCACGAATACAGCGAAATTAAATGAGAATAAGCGAAAGCGTGCGACTCACCGTATCGTTGCCCGGCTGGCTGTGTAGGTCGTCCTTCCGTCCAGTATGAGCTCTCCTTGTAGCGGGAGGAGCAAGCAGGCAAGCAGGAAAGGAGCGTGCAATCAGGCAGCGGGCGCACAGAGCAAAGCAGGCAGGCAAGCGAAAACTAGTGCACTGGTTGATGGCGGTTCAATACGAGTGTATGCGGCCACGTACGAACGATGAGTAAGTGCTCCGGCACTCTCCAGCTCGAGCTCCTGTAAGTACGGCGCGAGCGAGTACCAATTTCCACCATTAGGGATGCCACCCGCGGGCGGGCAGCACGAGTCGGGTGAGTCGCGCGAAAATTGGCAATCCGATCGCGGCCCGCCAACGTTTCGCGCGAGTCTATGAACACGGAATTGCCGTTACCGACGGTAACGGCTCAAACGATACGCAAGTGTGATGCAATGCAAATGACTTAGAACTAACGCAATTCAAGTGAAGAGTGACTTATCAACTAATCGAAACGTATGTACAGATATTTACATGCGAGCGCCAAACAATATTTCTTAAATATAAAATATGAAATATTTTGTAACGTATTGACTTTTCGATTGACTTTACCTCAATACTTTTATACATAGAACAATGAAAGGAATCGATTGTTGTAAAAAGAAAACAGAAAAAATTATTTTAAAAACTTTGATTGCATTTTGTGGACGCATTTAATTTGCAAATTGCAAATATAAAAATTAATATTATTATTCGATTTATTTCACCATTCTGTGTATAAAAGTATGAAGGTAAAGTCATCGAAAAGTGAATACTTTACGAGATATTTTATATTTTATATTAAAAATATCATAATATAATTTGAAATATTAGAAAATTCTTAACAAAAGAGTTTGTTAAGAACAACGGTTTGTTAAGAACAACGGTTTTGCTGAAGATTCTAAAAATTTAGCCAGATACAGATCTGAAAATAATTTTGTTGCACCATCAAAATAATTATGTAGAACGTTTAAACTGATTTCTAAAATGTCAAATTTTTCTACAAAATTATTATTATTACTTCAGCGACCTACTATAAATAATACCTACTAATAATACTAAACTACCTAATAATACCTACTATAATTTCTTAAAAACGACATCTACGACATAACTAACGTAAGAATCATGTGTCCTCTTTTCAAACCAAACAACTTTTGTCTAAAGCAATTTTTTTCTATAATCAAAAATAAAAAAGTTTTGGAAGTAATTTGAACAGTCAAATATGGATATCTTATGTAGTTTTAGGAAAAAATATTTTAGACATAAGTTGTATGACTTGGAGGACAAATAATGATAAAATCAATTTTTGAAAAATTAATTTTTTTAGGTCACATAAAATCATCGTCATGTAAAATTCTATTTTTTAAAATAGAATTGTATGATTTTTTTACACTGTAATAAAGCTCTCTTTTGTTAAGAATTTTCTGAGATTATTTCAAATTTTGTCAATGATATTTTTTAAATATAAAATATGAAATATCTCGTAAAGTATTCACTTTTCGATGACTTTACCTTCATACTTTTATACACAGAATGGTGAAAGGAATCGAATAATAATATTAATTTTTATATTTGCAATTTGCAAATTAAATGCGTCTACAAAATGCAATCAAAGTTTTTAAAATAATTTTTTCTGTTTTCTTTTTACAACAATCGATTCCTTTCATTATTCTATGTATAAAAGTATTGAGGTAAAGTCAATCGAAAAGTCAATACGTTACAAAATATTTCATATTTTATATTTAAAAAATATCATTGACAAAATTTGAAATATCTCAGAAAATTCTTTGATTCTTTTATGAGCCTTTTTTCATGTGATCCAATTATTTGTTTCTATCTGTTTAATGTAACGGTAACGATAAGTTACTTCTTTCAATGAGTAACGAGTAACGGTAACAAGTTACTTCTTTCAATAAGAATAACGAGTTATATACGGTAACGATGAGTTACTTTTCTGAATGAGTAACGAGTAACGGTAACGAGTTACTTTTTCAATGAGTAACGAATTACGGTAACAAGTTACTTTTCAAACGTAACTTTCCCTGATATTATATTATTAATTAATACACCCTAATATTATATTATTAATTAATTATTTATTTATTTGAAATATATTATTATAAAATATCCTTAAAATATATTGTTATTTACTTGACTTTCGTTTAGATGGAGGGGTTCGACAAATTACGACACTTATTTCTATCGTAACTGCAGCGACGGTTTATTAGGTAGGGGAGACCGGGGCTAAACCGCCAACGGGGTTGAACCGCCAAATCAAATATCTCGGAACCTGTATATTGTGCGAACTCGCTATTAACATTGTAAACGCTGCTTATGGTACCCATGTGACCAACGGAGTTTCGGCAGGTTACCTGCCGTGTTATGATTTTTACGAGGGCAAACGTGTTTTCGGAAGGTGAAAGTGAAATTTTCTGCGCGTGGAAATTTTGTAATATCTTGAATATTATTCTGTAACGATGCGCCCCTAAGACAGCATCGTCCCGGCAACCACCCGCCGGATACCGCCCGACCGACCATCCGTCGGGCGAGAACAGGGCGCGGTGCGCCCACACCCTTTTTTTAAAACACTCCACCGGCCCCGGGTGCGCGGGAAAACGCGGCACCGGGGCCTTCTCCTCGCGCGGCGCCGACGAGCGCCGAAGGGAGCCGAGCCGCGCCGAAGGCCGGCGCGCGTCCGCACGCCCCACTCAGCGCGCCTGACGATAGGCCTCCCTCCCGCCGGGCCCGTCGAACCGGGGTATATAAGCCGACGCTCCGGCGAGAGAAGACACTTCGTCTCCGCTCCAGCAATCCGCTGTTCCGACGAAGCCTACCCGACCGATTCCTAGGCGACACACCAACGAGGTCCGGAGCTCCGGGTCTCGACTGAGTGCTCTCAGGTGTCCCCGACTCCTTACCTGTTCCTCCTGACGGCACGGTTATACGGGGTCGAGCACGCTCGGCCTCGCAACGAGGGCTCTCGTTGCCGGCACGCCACAGGATTGCATTATCCTATCGCGTTCCGCCCCCATACCGCGTCTCGCAGCAATATTCCCGATTGTATATACCGCGTTAATAACTGTATATCCTATCGTGACACTACTTCGATTATACGGACCGCGTTCCGTCTACTTACCGCGTCCGTCGACCGCGTTACGTCGATTATCCGTACCGCGCGCCGTCCACCTACCGCGTATTGACCGATTGCATATACCGCGTTCATTCTGTAATTGTACGTCCCGCGTTCCGGCTACCTACCGCGTTACCACGTCTCGTGGCACTGTCGATTGTATATACCGCGTACATTTTGTAATCACTGTATATTCTCCGGCGTCGAGTGCACCCGCACTATAGCTTATACGGCCCGCGTTCCGTCTACTTACCGCGTCCGTCGACCGCGTTACGTCGATTATCCGTACCGCGCGCCGTCCACCTACCTACCGCGTTCCGCCTACCGCGTTACCACGTCTCGTGGCACCGTCGATTGTATATACCGCGTACATTTTGTAATCACTGTATATTCTCCGGCGTCGAGTGCACCCGCACTATAGCTGTATATTCTAAAACCAATAAACGAGTTCGTGTAATTGTATTCTGATTGCTGTCTCTGGGCCTTCTTTCGAACCCCGCGTCCGACGAGCTAGTCCGTGTTCGAATCCAAAGATAGGCCGTTACAATTGTATCACCGAATCTCAAAGTAAGTGATTATAAAGAGTAATGCATGCTGAACACGAATCCAGTGTAGTTTTTTCATTATCGTTGATGTCTAATATTTCGTGGGCGATCAAACCTGAAACTTATGTTTGGGGCTTATCCGCCAGTAAGCACCCGGGGCTGGTCCGCCAGTCTCGTCACTGTGGCGTGCCGGGCGCACGACTTCAGCTCACGGCGATTTCAGGTTAGGTTTCCCTCGAGCGTGATTCTGTCTTCCCTTGCACGTGCGTCAGTTTGTATAGGAGGGAAATGGTACGCACGTTTCGTCGCAAAACGACTCCCGTCGACAAGGAGCAACTCAAGAAGGCAGTTCTTGCGGTGAGAAAAGATAAAATGAGTGCTTTACGGAGCCGCAAAACAATTCGATGTCCGGAGAACCACGTTGAACGACTTGAAAAAAATGCCACACAAACAGAACCGCAGCCTTCGACGAGCAGTGGGCGTAAATCGAAATCAAGGAAGCAGCAGCGGTCGGATTCTGACGAAGACTTGAATAATACGTGCTGCGTGTGCTCAGAGAAGTTGACAATAAACAGAGCATATGGGAAACAGTGCATTGCGTGCGAGCGTAGACACAACACATGCGTGCGCTTGTCAGGATCTGTATTCATGTGCCTAAATTGTTTTATGGAATAAGTAAAAAAAATGTTTTGCATAAAAGTTTTTAATAAATTTTTATATTTTTCTCTTAAAAAACAATTATTAAAATGTATCCTATCATTTTTTAGGATTAGATGTACGTATATGTATTGAAAATGCAGTGTGGCGGATTAGCCCCGGGGGGGTGGCGGTTCAACCCCGGCATTTTTGAGATTTCAATTTTTCCACCGTTGTCGTTTTTGCTCTATACCGGTTAAACAAAGCAACATAGATAAAAATTTCCTATATAAATTTTGTAGCTAAAGGTTCACTCTTTACAGTGGTATACCACATTTAACTAAAATTATTTATTTTGTTGTTAAAAATCGGCACCGAAAAAAAACTGGCGGTTTAGCCCCGGTCTCCCCTACTCGCAACGTGCGACGTGCGTCCTATATGAGCTCTGACTACAGACTGCTGGGATTCACTCCCCTCTCCTCTCCTCTCTACCCGTCTTGTCGCTCGTCTGCTGTTTTTCAGAAAACATATACACATATACATATATATATCTCCTAGCAACTACCAGCACATCCTCCCCCCTTTTTCTTCTCGGAAGGAAAGAAAAATAAAACTTAAAACTAACATACTTTGTATCATTTAAACTTATGTTGAGATCTAACAATACTGGAGTTATCGAAAGCTTATAACTATATATCTTATTATTTCCTAGTATTTAAATCGCTCAGGCTTTCTGATTCTACGTCCACTCCTCGTAGTAACAACCTTCGAGTCACGCTCTACTTCTTCGCAATCAAATGGCTCACCTTCCTTTTTACAATTATCTTTATCCTTCTTATCATTAGATTGCTCTAAGTTCTCTCGTTCATACAAATTCTTCGCAAAACTTGACTCTTCCGTAGAGAGTTCTAGTGGATAAATTCGTTGTATCGGTCTTTTGAATATGCCATTTTTAGTTTTCAAAACAAAGACTCTTTCTCTACCGTCTCTACCTGGAATCGCTTCTATTACGCGTGCCAGAGGCCAATCTATGCGCCTGTGTACATCGTCCCCTATTAAAACTACATCCCCGACTTTTACTTTACGCATTTCTCTTTTCCCGTTTTTTAATAATAAGTGTCCTAAATATTCGGTACGGAACCTCTTTCGAAGGTGTTCAAGAATTTTCTGTCTGTGTATGAACTTCTTGCATAATTTTTTCCGATAGAGCATGTCACAATCTGAGACTCCACATTCTCGAATTTCTTGTAAAAACATTGATGGAGACAGAGGTTTAAGATCATTGGGGTCTTCCGAAATATATGTAAGCGGACGGGAATTAATTATCGCTTCTGTATCACACAAAACTGTATATAAGCTTTCGTATGAGAGACTCGCTTTGCCTAACATTTTCCTTAACAGCGTCTTTAGGATTCCTATAAGCCTTTCCCACCATCCACCCCACCATGGTGCTGCAGGTGGGTTGAAACACCATTCGATCTGGGATATTGAACTATCTTTGGTGACCCTTTCCCAGTCTAATTTCCTTAACATATTAGAAGCGCCCCTAAAATTGGTCCCATTATCGCAATATATACTACTTGGACGTCCACGCCTTGATATAAATCTCCGTAAACATTCTAAGAAGCCCTGTGTAGATAATGTGGACGCCAATTCCAAGTGTACCGCTCTATATACGGCGCATGTAAAGATGCAAATCCAACCCTTTCCTCCCCCCTTTAAAATTAAAGGTCCTGCAAAGTCTATCCCTACTGTTTCAAAAATCGCTGCGTCGCGAACGCGATCGGGGGGCAAAGCAGGAGCCTCGCATTCCATGCGTTTCACCTTTTGTCTCTTACAAATTACGCAATTCGATATGACGGATTTTATTGTTTTTCGGAGCGAAATAATCCAAAACTTTTCCCGTAAATGACACATGATTATTTGCGTTCCTGCATGACCCATATTTTCATGTGTTTCTCGTACTAACATATAAATTATATCGTGGTTGCTGTCTAAAAGAATAGGGCAGAGAAAGTTAGGCGCATCTACTCGGTTAAAGATTTTCGTTCTTAAGACATATAACCCGTCTCTGTTTTTCATTATTTTGAAGGATGATAATTTGTTTTTAGTTACAGTGGTGAACATGTAGTCTTGCAAATATTTAAGTAGTTTAATTTCGGCCGCCCTTAGTTCGTTAAAAGTTAGACGCAATTTATTTTGCTCCTCCTTGGTTAATACTACCTTTGTTATTTTAAGCGTCGTACGATTCTTTTGTTCCCTACAATTTGCAAGAAACCTATTCATCCACGCTAAAAATCTGATAAGTCTACTGTAAGACGAGAAAAAATCCCCAACTTTGAATTCCAGATCCTCTGTATTGATTAGGTGTGTCAGACTCGACTTTTTTATTTCGCCTTTTATTTCTTCTTCTTTAAACTCGTGTTCCCCCGCGGGCCAGTTCGATTCAGATTCATACAACCACTTCGGTCCTAACCACCACTCGGATTGCGCTAGTTGCGAAGGATTGCAGCCGCGCGAAGGAAGATCTGCGGGATTTAGTACCCCAGGCACATATTTCCAGTCGTGTTCCGCGCTAAGCGATCGAATTTCTTTTACTCGGTTCCACACAAATGTTCCCCATTGCATGTCCCGTTTGATCCAGGCTAATACCGTAGTTGAATCGGACCAAAACGTTGACTTTAAGACTTCCCTTGTTAAAGACTTGACCACGGCGTCTGTGAGCCTAACTGCTATGGTGGCTGCCATCAATTCGAGACGCGGGATTGTTGCCTTTTCCGGGGCTATACGTGACCTAGCGCTTAACAACCTAACTTCTATTACACGTGTATCTAGGTTTTCAATTCTCGCAAAAACAACTGCCGCGTAGGCCGACGCACTCGCATCACAAAACGTATGTAGTGTCAGATTACCTCTACCGAGTTTTCTTGGAATTTCGATTGTATTTAATATAGGTAATTCCTTTAGCCAATTTAAAAACCTATCCTTACGACTATCTGTAATCTCCGTATCCCAGTCTATTTTCTCCGTCCATAATTCTTTGAGTAATAATTTAGGTAGTAAAGACGCAGGGCATGTGAACCCAATGGGGTCGAAAACTTTGTGCGTGGTGGATAAGATTTCTCTTTTCGTTACGACTTCCGGATAGTTACTTTTTAATATGGCCGGATTAATCGCTATTGTATCTCTTTCTTTATTCCATAAGACGCCCAGGACCAATGTTGTTTCGTTTTCCGACAAGTCCCCTGAGCTTTCCCATCCCCGAAGTTCAAAACCCCCCGACGCCATAGCCGACGTGGCTTCTTCTCTGAACGTTTTCAATTCGTCTTCTGAGTTTACACTCGTAACGCAATTGTCTACATAAAATGATCCTTTTAATTTTGCTATTAACTCCGGATTTTTCTTTACGTTTGATAGATGCAACTCAATAATCGCAGCTAATAAAAAGGGACTACATGTCAGACCAAACACTACACGGCAATGTCGGAAGATTACAATTTTATTGTTGACTATCCAAAAGAAACGTAAATGATCGCGGTCTGTCTTGTTAATAACTATTTGTAAAAACGCTTTCTTTATATCTGACACTCCAATTTCGCCTTCTCGAAACTTGTTTAAGGCTGAAGGCACTAGTTCGATTAAATTCGGCTCTTTTTCCAGACACTGATTTAGAGACGGGTAACCTTTATTGCACGCCGACGCGTCAAACACTGGTCTAATCTTAGTCGTGCCATGCGTCTTTACTACCGGGCGGTGTGGTAAATAATGGCCTAAATTATTAACTTCTTTGTCCGGTACTCTCTCAATAATACCCTCGGATAGCCATTGCTTAAAAACTTCGTCGTACGCTTTCAGAAGACGCTGTGTCGTTAGCCTTTTTATACATTTCTTTAATCTTAAACGTGCAGTGTTATAATTACTAGCAACAGGCGCGTGATCCTCTACCCATGGCAATCTAACTTCATACCGACCTTCCTCATTTAATTTAGCTGTTTCCTTTAAAAATTCTCGCGTTTGCTCTTCTCTAACTAATTTACTCGCCTTTTCGATCGGGTCCACAATACCGACCACATCCAAACGCCATAGATCTGATATATTGGCCTCCTGTACGAATAATGTAGTGATCATTACCGCCGCGTCGACCCTTTGAGGTTCTCTCGGCAATTTTCCTATCACCGTCCATCCTAACCGTGTTTCGAAGACTGTCAGACCATTCTTTAAATCGTACTTGCGGCCCGTTATTAATTTGCCCGCTACATCCGCGCCGATAAAATATCTATCGAGCTACTGCTCTTTCCAATGTCCGTTAAATGAATATATTGATCCCGTAATTCCTCGACCCACTTATCTTTTTAATGCTTTGAATTGTAGAACAAATAGTTTCCTGATCCATTACCGAAAAATTGCACGCATAAGAATCATCGAGATTTTTTAGTCGTATCAAAAATACATTATGTGTTTACATTCTGATTTAACTCCGCCAAACAAAGAATGCGAAATCTCCTGCCTGCCCTGCGAAGCATAACCTAATTCTCTTGCGACATCGGTGCGGATATATGAACGTTGGGAAGCTGTATCTATGACCGCTCTTACTATTTTTTCTCGTGACTGCGAGTACAACTTTACGCGAAGCGTTTGTAAATAAACGTCACGCATTTCGCACAGCGTGGCTAAACTATGTTCTTCCGCGGCTTTCACGGGATCTTTATTATCGAGTTTATTCGGCGGAACATTTTCTTTGCTGACTATACCCGGGCACATCACTAACACGTGTCGTCTCGAACACCAATCGCATCGCAATTTAACCTTACATTTTTGAGACACGTGTCCGCGCTTTAGACAATTAAAACAGCATCTTTCTTTCTTTACGATCTCTTTTCGCTCGTCGAGCGTTAATTTTCGCGCATTTTCGCAGACCTGACTCTCGTGACTCGACTTGCAAAATATGCACTCCGCGGGCTTAGGGTCTTTAGAAACAAGAAGAACACTAGCGCTGGGTGCTTCTTTCGCTGCTTCTATCTTGCTCTTCTGCTTCTTCGCCTGTTCCGCCGGTAATCCGAATCCTGTCAGCGCCATGTCGATGCGTTCCTCATTCTCGACCTCGCGTTGCAAAAATTTGAGAAGATTAGAAAGTCGGTCGGTAATTTCCCGTCCTTCATTATCTTCCGTCCACTGCGTTGCCATGCGCGTAGTACTTCCTCAGGGAGCGACGATTCGACTAAAGGATAGAGCATGGCAGCGCATCTGTCCGTTGTCACGCCCAGCGTTTCCAATGCGCGAATGTAGCACTCAAGTTTATCATACACACTCGCCAGCAATGCCTTCTTGGTTCCCCTCACCGCGTTCTGCAATACCAAGCCGAGCAACTCCCGCACATAGAATTCTACAATGATGTCCTCTCGTCCAAAACGATTTTTTGAACTCGCGATCGCTTTCACATAATTTTCTCCCGTTGGCGGGAAACTTTGCACGATCTCCTTGGCACGAGAAACCGGGAGCGTAGCTTGCTGCAAATATTGGAACTTATCTTCATTACTTATCGTCTGGTCGTCGTGTATTTCTTGAACTGACTCCAAAACAGAAGCCACTCCTTGACCATGCCACTGAATTTCGACAGTTCCAATTTCGGGAGGTTCGCTTTCTTAACGGCGCTGGAAACTGTCCTTGGTGCGTCGACCGACGTCGTCGGCGTCAGATTTACCATCTTCATCTTTGCCGTAATGAAGTTCGTCTTATACCGATCGTCCGATTCAAGCTCGTTCATAATGGTGTCGTCGTCCGCATCCGATTGGAAAAGAAATTGGTTGTACGTGGAATGTACCGTATCCAACTCTGCCATCTTGGTTTCAAGAAACTGAAACGCTACCATCTTTTCTTCCCGCGGCCCTTCGACGTCCATTTTGGCCGTAAGGCATTGAGCGCCTTCGTGAAGTTCGCGCGCAGAATTTTCCTCTGCTTTTTGGCAGCATCCATTTCCTCGCTCTTGAGTAAACGTTCGCGTAACGTAATTCTTGAAAGATAC
>JASTWL010000961.1:0-63123 GCA_035220575.1 Temnothorax rugatulus
CGTCACAGCCAATCACAGCGCGTTTTATCCCCTCTCCTTTTATAAGCAGTTTTAATCATTTTATTGAAAAATTGTATTGTTAATATCGTTCTAAAGTTGTTCCATTCAATTTGAACAAATATAAGATTTATGAAAATAATTTTTTTTAACACTTATTTTTTACAAATTGGACCATATTGCGTTGGTTGTAAGCACCAAAAGTTCCCACCAAATTTGAATTGTCAAACAACTAAGTGTACATGGTTACGGCACCAAGTCAATGGTTATAGTTACCAATATATGTGTAACCAAGAAAAACTTGGTGAATTCAACCAAGCCTTTTTTTCCGTGTACACTGAGAGAAATTTTTGGTGATTAAAAACTATACTCGTTTGTAAGACGTAGCATAGTGAACTTGTATGCGATATGTGGTTCATACATCCAAAATTCTGATAACGGCACCTTAAGGGTCGACAGAAGTAACACTACCGACCTCTGTCAGGTTGCTTAGCTGCGAGTCCGTATTTTATTTATTATAAATTTTTAAGAGCCAAAATGAAAATTTGGCTCTGTAGCGGGTTGCGGCTGATCTTACTGATTAAAACGAGCATAATTTTAATGAGATCGTTAATTAATTTGGCTAAAATTTGGGAAAACCCGTTTTAAAGCAGCTTTTCAGGCTTGCAAAGCTGCTTTTGAAACGGTTTTTTCCCAAATTTTAGCCAAATTAATTAACGAATCTCATTAAAATTATGCTCGTTTTAATCAGTAAGATCAGCCGCAACCCGATACAGAGCCGGATTTTCCATTTTTGCTCTTAAAAATTTATAATAAATAAAATACGGACTCGCAGCTAAGCACCCGACAGAGGTCGGTAGTGTTACTCCTGTCGACCCTTAACGCGTCATAGTAGTCGATATAGAGACATTAGTTATAGGTATCTAGACAGTTCGGTAATCTTCTCTAGACGTGTGGTACCCGTGTGATGCCGCGAGTCATTTGTTTCTCGCTAAGACGCTTTCTTACTAGTGCATTTGTGATATCGACATTATAGAAAAATGACCTCAATATATTTAGCAGACAAATTTGATATTTCTTATTATTGATTATTTTAATAGTTTGGGAATCGTTTGGGCAAGTTTAGGAATATAGTTTCATAGTTTAGGAAATAATAGTTTATTTATAATTAATAAAAATTAATTGAACGTATAGTTAGCAGACATAATTTTAAAACCAATTTTTTTTTTTTTTTAATCAACGTGAAATCATTTGGGAAACACGTCTGTAATGTTTTAAAAGTTTGGGAAATAATGATTTCATCTGAAAATCAAGTTACATGTGCGATAGTTGGACAATTTCACCATGGTTTGTGAGTCATCCAATCACAGCTGAGAATGTGGAAAATGCTGCCAAAGCATAAAAGAAACGTTCACTTTCTTAAAATGGATTCATATTAGCGCTAATTGTTGCATTTTCTTGGTATGTATAAGTAAAGTTATATTATTTTAGAACTCCACAAAAGAAATATGTAACGCGAAATGTATCATTACGCATTACATATTTGTAATTTGAAATGTATAATTTTTGTATCATTTTCTGTTTAGGTTATTATTCTACATGTAATGCTGAAAGCAGCATATATGCTCAGCAAAGTCCAACCCCACGTCCGTGCAAAATAATGTGAGCCACGTGCTGAGCGGGCAACATCTTAGATGGCTAACGGGGCAATGGCAAATCCTCCTGGAGTAAAAATGAAAAATATCTGAGGTAATAAAACTTTTATGACACTTAATAAGTATTATACTATTTAACTCCGAAGTCTAATCAACAACAAATCTCAATTTTTTTAGGGCGAAATTGGATATCGGCTTACTAGCTATGATTTTAAGTTCTGTCGAAACTGGAAATGACACAGAAGCAATCCGCCCATGTATGGAGAATATCTATCAAACTCTGTCCGAATTTGTTAGTATTTGTCCCTTTGAAGCAGCTTTGGATGTTCTTACACATTATGAAGTGCTGCAGTGCTCCAGGTCGTTGGTGGTCTTATATTCCGAAGAAGGTCTCGATAGGTAGCTAACGTGTTTTCACATTTAATTAAATTACAAGATTTGTGCGAGTTTTGATAGCTTATTTTTTTCTTTCTCGCAGAATCTTGCAACAATTGAAGTCACCAGTCGTTAATCAACACGCTCGTGCTTTAGTAGTTCTCTCAGACATCTCATAAATAAACACTTTTCCGTCAGAGGTACGGAAATATATAGTTTTATTAACAAGTTCAACAATTGATATGCATACTGTTTTATTAGGATGATGGATCTCTGCAGAGAATCGCACTTAGCCTGCAGGAATCTTTCGGGGAGAATGGTGCGCTTCAAACGGTCGGGGCTATAGTGGCACTCGCGGCACGGCCAACATTTCCTCTTTTGCCGTCACAGAGGCCTAGATTTGTATTGCTATATGGTAACATAAACAATGCGCAAAGTAAAATTAGATAATAATTAATTAAATAATTTAATAATAAATAATTAAATAATAGAGAAATTAATTTTGTCTTGTTAAAATAGGTGTCACACTGTGAAACGAAGAGTTCTAAAAAAGCATTGTGGAATTACCTAGAAAAATTCGACTGGAAAATATTGGCTTTTTTTCATATGGCATACAGACGTCGAGGATAATCAGTCAGTTATCATTAAACATGGTAGACTGGTAAGTTATTTGTATATAAAAAATTTTACTCCTAATTATATTTAAATGTATACAATAATGAAAATATATAGTGACTAATATCAAAACAGCCTATAAACTTACGCACATTTAATTATTTTTCGATTTAGCGATCGAATACATATTTCGATAGAAAATTTCCTTAGCTTTTTAATGCCACTTTATTTTTTTAAGCTGTGATTATCAGTTTTTGTTATACAGTTAAATAACGTGCAGATGTCTTATTCATAACAAATTCAATTTTGGCTCATCCGCTCTTTTGGCATTAGTCACGCGATGTATATCCAAGAAACATAATCAAATATCATCAAATATAAAGTAAAATCTACCATTATTCTAATTTTGAATTATAGTAAAACATGCATAAAATTCGAATTTTGTTGTAAAAGAAGGAATTGACGTTAGGTTATTTAAAGTCTAGTAGAAGGTACAAAAGTTACGTGCATTCCCAAATTTTGTTTCCAAACTTTTTTTTATTTTTTTCAATAAATAACAATTTTCGGAGAATTACCGACCGGAATTTTGACGGATTTATCGACACAACCCAGATCAGACAAACAATGAAAACAAAAGACTATTGAGACTATGTAATTTCTTCTGTTCGTTTTCTTTTCCTGTGTTAGTATTATAGAACTCATTATTGAGTGAAAGTATTCTGTTTAAATAAAAAGAAAGTATATTGTATTGAATGTATCACCGTGAGAGTAAGTTTTCGTTTAAAAAAATAGTGAAATAGTGTATAGTAATCTTTGACAATTTTCCATGATCATAACACATCTGCCACATTAAACGATAATAATCTGGATCCATCCCAATAGGAAAATGGATAAAATTTCTAAATGATATTTGCTCAAATATTATACACTAACTGCATCACGAAAGGAAAGAATTTCACAATAATTGCATTAATAATGTGCTTCCGCCATAACGCAGCGGTTTTGTCGGAATAAAATTTTTAAATGATATTTGCTCAAAAATTGATATATTTAATTTAGAGTATAATTTACGCACAATTATTGTGTTATATTTATTATAATTGTGTAATATTTCATGTTATAACATTTCAAAATTATAATTTCAGAATAATTGTACATTTTAAAGCACACATATTGATTTAGTTTATTTCACAAAATATTTAAAAATAATAAAACTTAAATACATTTATAAATTATTAGAGATAATTTCTTTCCAAATTTAATTTTTACCATTATTCCACTAAGATTTGCCATAATGCTGCTAGTTTGCTGAAATACTATTTAGAAATAAATTGTGCAAATATTTATCAATATTTGATGAAAGGTCTAAATTTCTACATGTTGCTAAATATAGAGAAATAATTGTAGCATTCCAAATTTCATTAAGATTTCGTCATATAATTTATAAATATTTTCCTATCGGGGCATTCAATAAGCTATTTTTCTGATTACTGTAATGAATGTTGAGAGTATGTAATATTTTTTTTCATTTTTTTTTAGATGGGACGGCCTTGTAGTGTTCCTAACCGAGAAGCAATTCTGTTAATTCAGAAATATATGCAATATTTTAATACCAACAATTTTCCTTCGAGTTCTGCAAAAGTTTGGAAAGACATGAGCAAAGAGCTCAATGGAAGATGGAAACCGCATTCAGTTTATACATACGTAAGAGATAATAAAAATGGAAGTCTCGAAGCAGCTCGTCAGAATTTGGGTATAAATATCCAACCTCCAAGACCAATACCATCGAAGTCGACCATCGAAGATGATATCATTGATGAACTATCAGAAGATTCTGAATCGGACAAATCATCTTATCATGATGACGAGAATGGAGATTCTGACATTGGTGTTGATTCGTTCCCTCTAGTTCTTTCACCCACTGAGTGGGAACAGATAAAGCCCGATCAGACTTCTAATCACGCACAGAAAAGATTGAAATCATGGGTTTGGCCAAATGTAATCACAAAAGCATTTTGGAATATGTACAAATTCCCATGTGCTTTTCTGGGAAAATGGTCATACGTACGCATGGAACAGGATGAAAATGAAAATTATGCCGTTGGATCTTTCTATTTGAAGTTCAAAGGATTATGTAAAAGCAAAAAATGTAATAATAAAATTGTTGGCATTGCCTACAAAAAACCGGTCAACGGAGAACTACATTTGATAATCACAACGCGTGATACTCGTAATGATTATCACGAAGAAGTTAAGAGACCATTGAATGGTCCTGAAAGGAAATTAATTGGACGAAAATTAAAACGAAGAAGAGCCGCAGGATATCGGCAGAAATTACTTGCGGAGAATATGAAATTTGGAGAGAACAAACCTCCGTGAGTACAAAAATGTCATATTTACAGACAAGCAAAGATGGAACGCAACAAGGAAGATCTTGGCATAAAATCAGGCGTGAAAATGGACATGATAACTAGCATTCGCAATATGTTACAAGACATCCGATACAGCAATGCTATCCGCGAGATTGGAGCAAAGAAGTTTTACGTTTTTTACTGCAGCCCAGAACAAATTTTCGTAGAAAAAGAATACTGCCGAGTAAGAAAAGGATTTTCTCGAATTTGTCTAGATGCCACGGGTAAGGTGGTAAAAAAATTTGAAGTTATCCCAGGGCGAAAAACTGGCCACATATTTTTATACACAATTACCATCAATTTTGAGGGTAAAACTCTTCCTGTGTACCAAATGTTGTCGGAAAAACATGATGCAGTTTTCATCACATTTTGACTTCAGGAATGGATACGAGCATGTAAGGCGACAATACCAGACGAAGCTATGTCTGATTTAGGACGTGCTTTGTTACTGGCTATGTGTGAAGGATTTAACCGCATGACACTAAAGGAATATGTTGACGTTCTTTTCAAATGGGCAACGAAAGACAGATATAAAACACCTCGGCCATTTAACACTCTAATAAGAGCGGATGTGGCTCATCAAATGGCTGCTGTCGCCAGGTGGAAATGTATTAAAGATCTACGCCATCCTGTTGTCAAAGGTTTTTATCTTCGTACAATTGCTTTAATGATTGACTGTCAAACAGTGCAAGAGTTTGAACATGTATTTCGACTGACATGCATCGTTGCACTGCATCTCGACCAAGATAAAAGTATAATGGTGTCAGGAAAACAAATGTCGGTTTTTGAAGCTAGACGCCTTCTGGAAGAGTACATGGCTGAACATGGACAGATTATCGAGGAGCTGGAGACGTCGAGAGAGAACGTCGAAATTGATGAGGAAGTTGAAAATACTTTGAATTCAGTTGAAGAAAAAGATGATAAGAATTTAACCGTTACTCATCAATGGATTAAAAGTCTTATTTCAATGTCCACACCTCCTGATCAGCAAAAGATGGAGTGCAAGGCTGTAAACGGTTTTTATTTTTCGGAATTCATACAGTCACTTGAACGAATTGCCAAAGAGTTTCCTATATGGACTGCAGCAGCCCTCCCTGGCAAACAAACGCATGCGTCGACAGCTTCACAGGAAGGATATTTTGCTGAAGTAAGGCAAAGAATTTTTGAAGGTATCCCTTTGCCGTGTTCTGCAAATCGATTTTTGAAAGAGCACATTAATGACTTGCATTCTGGCACTAATGAGGTAGCAGCAAAATTAAAGCATTTTAATCACAATCACAGGCAGCCGGTACCATCTCCACATACACCAGAGAAAGAATCAGCCTTGCAAAAACCTATTCGAGCTCCAAGTGCATCTGATAAAGAATCGGAATCCCCGCGAAAAGGTGCTCCAGTTTCATGTTCATTTGACGAAGAATTGGGATTCTTGTCGCAAGAACCCATATCAGATTCATGTTTACTCGACAATGGATTAGGAATCTTCTTGCAAGATCCCACTCCAACTGCATGTGCAGCTAACGGAGAATTAAAACTCACTTTGAAAAAATCAACATGTTCAGCAGATCAACATTCAGAATTATATTCCCAAATACCTGTATTATCTCCATGTTCAGCAGATATTGAGTCAGCGTCTTCAGTACGAAAACCGGCATCAGATCCACGTTCAGCAGACGAAGGAAAATCCTCATTGCAGCAGCCATATATAAATATGAATTTTAATTCAATAAGTCTATTGCGCGAGAGGGCTCGCATGGTGAATGACTCTGATTTGAAGTGTGGTGAAGCGTGGAAAGGACTTGTCAATGAGGAGAGCTGTTTTGTTGACGTTAATGAAAGAAGTCCTGAAAACCAAGAAGAATCAAAAAATATTCAAGGTACTTCTCAAATTCTCTCTGAAGTACTCGACCTTCAAAGCAGCGACATCGCAAACATTGATCGAAATCTTTTTATTCAGCCAAACAATAATACTCATGGCTTTTCTATAAATTATGAGCAAGACAAACTTTTTACGAAAAAGGACCCACACGCTGAATTGTCAATGCCAAATTCAAAAGAAGTTATTTTCTCGAGTACGCCATTGATCGACCATAATTATTCGAAATTATTATCAGATGAAGAAGAAGTATCGACTGAATTTCCTAAAGGTGACCAACAAAATTTGAATCCAAAATGTAATAAGAACAAACCTGCGAAAGTAGGTTTCTATTTTCAATCATATCCACAAATACGATTTCTCAACGAGAGATTTGATAATGGAGGAAGAAAAGGTTTTTTTTTTTTTTTTTGAAGAATGGGCTAAAATTAGGAATCATAAAAGTTGGTAATATTGCTGTGGATCTTCAAAAAACTTGTGAGTTTGATGCCATCATCCATATATTGCAATTTGGTGCACTTTATGATTCTCGATATCATTTTTTTATACAGTCATCGAATAATCGCGCATTAAAATTTGTATGCAAATTTATGAAGATGGGCCCAACTATGGAAATACTTCGTGAACGCATTGTCCTTTTAAATGAATTTTATCTGATTGTAAAAGATCTTGAAGCTCCATCTATCAAACCGCACAAGTTGATTGCAGAAGACTCGATTACTCAGATATGGAAGAATCTCTTTTGTTGTTCCGAACCGACTGAGCCAAGTGCAATTAGATCGTCTGAATGTAATAATCCGGAATGTGTATCGTCATTACCAATAGATGTTGCATACTTTGAAGTAAATATCAAAATGATAAATACCAAAGGTATTCAAGCATTGCAAGATGCTGTCTTATTCAATAAAAATGATTACCAGAGTAAATACCGACAAAAAAATGCCCAGGAACAGTTACTGAAACGACTCGTTCAAATTTCCACATCTTTATTGATTTGGATACGAGGACACATCGTAAGAAAACACATGGTCTCAAATACCAGTTAGCAGATGTTCCAATTACACGGAATTTTATAAAACAGTACCGGTATGTTTAGTAATATACATAGATATCGCTTATTATATATATCGTTTTATTTACTTATTAAACATGAAAAACTGTTTATTGTTTTCAGCTTGATAGGTGTCATCGAACACATTCCTGGTCACTTTATTGGCTACTGTCGAAAACCTTCAGGACGATGGCTGAAATGTGATGATATGCAATTAAATATCGAAGGGTGTAACGAGACAACAGTAATTACACCGATTGGGGCCATTTATATTGCGCTATGAATCTGATGTGCAGTTGAATCTAACCGATTATCTTAGAAGAGTGCAATTATGTCTATATTATAGTCCGTAAATGTTATTTTTATTATAAAATAACAATTTGCTCAGTCCTTTCATTTTATTATTCACATCTTTAATTAAGATATTATTCTTAGTTACATTTATGTTAAATTGTGATGTGTATATAATTGTGACCTACTTACTACTAGATAAAAATATTTTTTAAAGATTTTTTACATAACGTTTAAAGTAGTATAACGAAATATATATATGCATATATATATGTTGTGTGTGTGTGTGTGTGTGTGTGTGTGTGTATATATATATATATATATATATATATATATATATAATATATATATATATATAATATATATATATATATATACACACACACACACACACACACATACATATATATATGCATATATATATTTCGTTATACTACTTATATATATATATATATATATATATATATATATGTTACGCCCAAACACCGAAAACGCTCAGTGAGCGAAAAAAACAGCCACAACGCGTTGTGGACGGTGCTGATTATCCACAACCGCGTTGTGTGCGTTTGAGAAACGTCCACGACGCGTTGTGGCCGGTGCTGATCATCCACAACGCGATGTATGCATTTGAGAAACGTCCACAACGCGTTCTGCATAACTTAATATGCTCACAAAGCGAATTTACTTGAGAATTTATAGGAATAATATAAATTAGAAAAACACAGAAATGAATTACTCAAATAAAACGTATTTATTACTAATAAATCAAACTATATTAATTATATTATTAGACTCCAGGAACATAATTATTACAGCAATCTGATAACATTACTGTTTAGGAACATTGTGTTGTCTACGAATATAAAATAAAACAAAATGATGTAAAATCAAACAAAAAAAACATAGAAAATAGTACAAAAATTAAGAGGAAAATTAAGGTTATACACATGCGTGTATAAACAGTACATAAATAATCAAGCGTCTTCATTCAAGCAGTTAGGTATCACGCTGGAAGTTTTGTTTAGTTTTATTATGCGGGGGAAGGGGCTCCGCTGCAGGCGGAGACCCTCCCCCGCCTATTTGTGTACTGTTTATCTATAAATATATATATTAAAATCCGTGAGAAAGATGCAACAATTAGCGCTTATTAATAATGAATCCATTTTGGGAAAATGAACGTTTCTTTTATGCTTTAGCAGCACTTTCCACGTTCTCAGCTGTGATTGGATGACTCACAAAGCATGGTGAAACTGTCCAGCTATCGCACGTATAACTTGATTTTCAGATGAAATCATTATTTCCCAAACTTCCAAAACATTACAGACGTGTTTCCCAAATGATTTCACGTTGATTTAAAAAAAAAATTGGTTTTAAAATTATGTCTGCTAACTATACGTTCAATTAATTTTTATTAATTATAAATAAACTATTATTTCCTAAACTATGAAACTATATTCCTAAACTTGCCCAAACGATTCCCAAACTATTAAAATAATCAATAATAAGAAATATCAAATTTGTCTGCTAAATATTTTGAGGTAGAAAAATGGACAGTGAAACCATCAAATATTTACAAGAGTGGAATTTCGAAAAATATATCGATGAATTTCGAAGTAAGTATATATGAAGAGATATATCATGTACGTATATGAGTAGGTAAACTATGCCGATTCTAACTACGGAGCTCCGAGGGGAGGTGAGGGGCGAGGGGGGTCCCCCGCCGGCGGGGTGGGGTGAGGGGGGGGGGTCCGCGGGGCGAGGGGGAAGGGGGGTACCGCGTTTCCGGCGCTGCGGCGGGGAGGGGGAGAGGGGTACCGCGTTTCCGGCGCCGCGGGGCAGGGAAGGGGGGTACCGCGTTTCCGGTCGCGCCGCGGGGTGAGGGGGAGGGGGGTACCGCGTTTCCGGTCGCGCCGCGGGGTGAGGGGGGTACCGCGTTTCCGGTCGCGCCGCGGGGTGAGGGGGCCGCCTTCTCGGGCGCCGCGGGGGAGGGGTGACCGCGTTCGCGTTTTCGCCGCGCTGCGGGGAGGGGTCCGCGTGCAATGGCCGCGTCGGTCCGCGTGACGTCACACGGCGCACTCCCGCTCGCGTTATCTCTCCCCCGATATCTTTTCACCGTTCGCACGGTCCCTCTCGCTCCCGTCACCCGTTCGCGTTCTCTCTCCCTCGCGCGCGATGTCTCTCTATTCCTCTTCGTAGCTCGTATTCATGTTCTCTCCCTCAACAGTATCTTATTTTTTTGGATAATTTTTATTAACTTTAATTTATTTAAATAAACCTGAGGATAATATCGCAGCGTAATTAAATTTGCATGTCAATGACATGATATCTTTTTCAAGGACACATCGCGATGATTTCATTGAATACGTGCAAAATTACAAATTTTGCAATTCCGCGTAAGTCAATAGCGCGTTATTGTTTTCTAGAACATGTCGCGACGTGTCTCGCGATGATTTCATCGAACACATGCAAAACTGCAAATTTTGCAATTTCGCATAAGTCAATGACATGATATCTTTTTCAAGGACACATTGTGATGATTTCATCGCACATGTGCAAAAATGCAAATCTTGCATTTTTCTGTTCGATGTACGGCTGCTGCAGTTATACAGATCAATTCATCATAAGTCAATGGCGCGTTAATGTTTTCAAGAACATACGTGTCTCGCGATGATTTCATCGCACACGTGCAAAACTGCAAACCTTGCATTTTTCTGTTCGATGTACGGCTGCTGAGATCACGGTGAAATTTGATATGACAAAAAAAGCAAACGATGCATCATTAGTGAGGTATAAAATAGATAATCTGGGGGAATACGCTCAATAGTCGAGGACTGGAAGTCGCGAGTACAAATTGTGTTAGAAAGAGGATCGTGCAACAACATGGAGCAAGAGTTGTTGGTGCAATCCATCCTTTTAAATTCGCGGGAAGACTTTACCGCGTGGGAGCAACGATGCGACGAGTTTATCGAATCGTTGGAAGAACAAAGCCGAATTAAACGGCCACGATTATCCATCGGTCTTAGACAGTCGTTGGTCGCTTGTATCGCACGACTCGAAAGTCTGAAAGACTCGGTACGTCAACGTTTCGTGCATGTGGGTGCCGGATACGGTGCGAGTGAGACAGAACTCAGATGGCGCGAGATAGATACGGCTTTTGAAAGCCGTATACTGACTGGTGTGGCAATAAATTCCAAACACTCGAACATCGTCAATTTCTCGAAGATGCGAGGGACATTGTACTCGATCGTGTGCGGAACGTCATGCAACGGCATGACAATGTAAAAATAAACACAGTGTTTAACGGTGAATTTGTGGCTGGTGACAAACGCGCGAATAAAAGTATCGCTACCAGAAACTGTGAACTCTTTCGCGAGTCCGATCTGCACGAGTGGTACAAGCGACAGGTTATCGAGCCTACCCTAGCATCGCTGGAGGAATTCCAGGAACGCGATAGCGGGTGGGCGTTGTCGAGTATACTTAATTTAACGGTAAATGTGAACAAATATAATCCATTGCACGCGGGGTGTTTCGTGGAAATACCGCGAGAAATTAAAATGAAGAGAGCGGTAATAAACGTGCGATCCAAGGACAATGCGTGTTTCGCATGGTCAGTGGTGGCTGCTCTGCATCCAGCCCAAAGAAATGCAGATCTGCAATCGTCGTATCCACATTACACGTCGGTGCTAAATCTCCAAGATATTGAGTTCCCAATGACGTTGGATCAAATTAAAAAATTTGAAAATCACAACGACATCTCCATCAACGTCTACAGCATCGAGAAAAACAAGAAACTTACTATCCTGCCAATACGGCTCACCGACAGAAAGATGGACAGACATGTAAATCTGCTGTACGTGACATTAAACGACAACGTGGGGCATTTTACATGCATCAAGAACCTATCCCGCCTCATGAGCTCGCAAATCAGTAAAAATGGGCACAAGAAATACTTTTGCGATCGGTGAGTATACATCCAAATAAATAATAAAAATAATTTTTACGTGAAAGATATATATAAAATTTCATTATTTACAGATGTTTGCACTACTTCTACACGAGCGAGAAATTGGAAGCCCACACTGTCGACTGTCGGGAGATGAACGACTGCGCGATCAAGTTACCGAGCGATAACGACAAGTGGTTGGCCTTTAAGAACCACAACAGGAAGGAACGAGTTCCGTTTGTCGTGTACGCCGACCTCGAGTGCACCCTGGAGAAGATGGAAGCGGATCCGGAAACGTCCAGGTACACGTATCAACATCATCGCGTGTTTAGCATAGGGTACTACGTGCGTTGCTCGTACGACGACTCGTTATCATTGTATCGGTTTCGTCGCGATAAGGATTGCGTCGCGTGGTTCGCCGAGGAGCTAAGACGTTTAGCTCACAATGTAAATACTATTTTGTCCACTAATGTACTCATGGCAGATTTCACGCGAGACGAGTGGAAAAAATTTAACAGCGCAACGCACTGTCACGTGTGCGAAAAACCGTTCGAGCCAGACGACGTGCGAGTACGCGATCATTGTCACCTGACCGGTCGGTACAGAGGTCCCGCGCATTCTAATTGTAACTTAAATTACAAAGATTCGCATTGCATTCCCGTAGTTTTCCACAATTTATCAGGCTACGACGCGCATTTTATTATAACGGAAATAGCAACAGCGTACGAAGGACGTGTAGATCTGCTTCCAATCACAAAAGAAAAATACATTTCCTTTACAAAAAACGTTAAAAGCACCGAGGATAAAAATGAGAAAACTTGCGTTAAATTACGATTTATCGATTCATACAAGTTTCTCACCGCTAGTCTCGACAAATTGGCATCTTATCTCACCAAGGATAAACTGCGAATATTGCAACGCGAATTTTGTACATTATCCGCAGAAAATTTTGATTTGCTGACACGAAAAGGCGTATTTCCTTACGAGTACATTGACTGCGTCGAAAAATTGGACGACTCGTGCTTACCACCGCGCGACTCGTTTTTCAGTTCATTGACAGGTGACACCGTATCCGAGAGCGATTATGCTGGGTCTACAATACGAGTCGCAAAGTCGTGAGTCGCAAGAATTGACCAATCACAGTCGAATTTGAGGAGAATAATCGACTGTGATTGGTCAATTCTTGCGACTCACGACTTTGCGATTCGCATTGTAGACCCAGCATTACGCGCACGCCGTCAACGTCTGGCAGCGGTTCTCCATTCGAACGCTCGGTGACTACAGCGATTTGTATCTGAAAACCGATGTCTATTCCCTAAGAGCACAGTTGACGGAAAATCGACGGCAAGTCGACTTTTATAAGTCGACTTCTAGTCGACTTCTAAAAATGACGGAAAGTCGACTAGAAGTCGACTTCTAAATAGTCGACTTATAAAAAGTCGGAAAACAGTCATTTTTATTTTATAGCGGCGCGCGTCATGCATCATCAATATGGCGGCGAATCTCGAGGAGGAGCAGAGCTTACGCGAGTGCGAGGAATACGTGCCGCGAGGCAGGACACGATAAGACGTCGTAAAGCGCCGCGCTATCGACCACCGCCACGAAACATCATCGTCGTCGTCATTGTCTTCCCGTTGACTTCCTCGATTAGATCAGAATACTGGAATTTGACTGTATGCACATTGCAATATGTTTAAGACGGCTATCTACAACAAGAGTTGTTACAGAATGCCGTTATCAACCGACATGGAAGCGAAATTGCTGCGCCAGATAGTCCTTGCAGGTATGGCAGATCAAGTCGCGAGAAAGGTTTCGCCCGACGAAGTAAAAGAGAATCAGGCTAAGACCAAGTGGAAACATGCTTACAGGTTAGATATGATGTGTTATTAATTATCATCGATAATTAAGACTTATTGAATGTGACCTCTCCATTCTGAACCATCTTCCAGAATACCAGAAATGGAGGAACCTGTACTCATGCATTCTTCGTGCGTTCTACAGAATATCAGTCCGGAATAGGTCGTTTGTCAAGAGGTGTACGAAACGAATAAGATGTACATGCGAGGTGTCACGACGATAGAACCCGAATGATTGCCGAAATTCGCTCCCATGCTATGCCATCTTAGTGAACCATTGGTTGATCCACCGCTAAGGTATTTTTATCACAAATCTCGCTTTATAATGTTTTTCCTACTTATTTAAAAAGATATTAATCTTCATTATGATCGAATATTATTCTCATTTATAGATATAATCAAGGAACCGGGAAGATCATTTGCCATGTGTCTGGTACATTTGGAAAGGCCGGATGGGCACTACCATCGATGGTTATAGAACATCCGTTGACGGTGGACGGTGTGGTTTGCGTATTTCTTCTTGGAGGGTCAAGTGTGCCCTAAACTGAAACTATTTGTTCCGTCGCTGCTGACGACACCTGAGAGCATCACCAAGTCATGGGCCAGGTAAATCGTTATTCTATCTCCTTTCGATTTCACATTGATTCATCGAATAGATTACATCAATTGAATACGATTTTTTCAGTCTATACATATATATATATATATATATAAACAATAATATTATTATATATTTACAACTTTATGATAATAATATATATATTATATATATTTATATAGCTAATTTTGCATATTGTTTCGCGATTAACGTTGGAATGTTTTAATTTTAGTTCTGTTGTCAGCTTATCAGAAGTGGCTGCCGGAATCCGCCCACGCAAAAATGGCACAGATATGGCCGCCTTTGTAATTAAGAATAACACATTAGGATTGTAATTATACAGTTTTTTAGATAATTAAATTATTTTATATAATATGAAAAAAATCGAAATGCATCAGTTTTAGCCCCCCAGGTGCGTGGGTATACGGCGGTACGGCATCTGAGCCAAAATATCTGCTCGTAACTGTAAAACTGGGAAGCCTGCCTGGCTTCCCTCTAAAAAAAAAGTAGGTGGGAGAAGCCGAAAAGAGACTCAGGGCCAGTGGTGCGATTCTGTAACTCGGTATGCGCTCCTGCAGTTGTGCAGGTATACTATATGATAAAAAAGCTACGCAATAATAATATAACGATAATACTGCATAACGAGTTACAGAATCGCAACTCAGAGCCGTTACGAAAGATCAATATGATGTATAGGTCAATATGACGTTAAAATGATGTCATTTTGATAAGACGTCGTAAAGCGCCGCGCTATCGACCGCCGCCACGAAACGTCGTCATCATCGTCGTCGTCATTCACAGTCCTCGTCATCATTGTCTTCCCGTTGACTTCTTCCGATACTTCCGATAGTTTCTCCAGCAAGGGGTCGATTGTGTATCTTGAAATAATGAGGTAAAAATTACAAAAGTGAGAAAATTTTCATTAGCGTATCTACGATTTTATTTATCAAAATCTAGTAAAATCTGTTCACTTTTGTAATTTTTACCTCGTTTCAAGATACACAACCGACCTCCAGACGTACGCAGCGGTTTATTTTATCGACGTTAAAGTTGACGGGAAGTCGACTTCTCGTCATGTCGGGAAGTCGACTTTTCGTCATGACGGAAAGTCGACTTTAAGACGTTAGTATTTTGAGACATTAGCCGACTTCAAGTCGACTTGAAGTCGACTTTCTGCCTTAAAAAAGTCGACTTTTCTGCCAAGTCAGTTTCGGTAGAAGTCGACTTCAAGTCAACTTAAAGTCGACTTTTTGCTGTTAGGGTTGACACTAGCGATTACGCGATTGATAATGCGTACGGCATCCCACTCGCCAATAAAAAAATTCCGGGTTTGATGAAGGACGAAAATAACGGTGCAATAATGACCGAATTCGTCGGGCTTAGAGCAAAGATGTACGCCTTGCGAGTCGACGGTAAGAAAGATACGAAAAAAGCTAAAGGTGTTAAGAGTAACGTCGTAGCCAGGTCGATAACGTTCGACGATTACACGCGGTGTCTGCGCGACGAAATTGAAATGACGCGACAGCAGGCTTGCATAAGATCCAAACAACACGAGGTGTACACCGTGTCCGAAACGAAAATCGCTCTAAGTCCGTACAACGATAAACGATACATTATACCCGGTTCTACCGAGACGCTGCCATGGGGGCATTATAAAATACAATTGTAAATATATATATATATATATATATATATATATATATATATATATATATATTGTAAATACATTTTTTCATATTTTGAAAATATTGTATATATATTGTATATATTGTAAATACAGTTGGATATTTTGAAAATAAATGACTCATTTGTATGTATAATATGTTTTTATATTGTAATAAATTTTTACAATACATTATTCTTGTGTATCCATGAATTGTGCGAATTATCAAATCCTAACCACTTTACATAAACCTCATCCCCCCTCTTGCGCAAAACTTTTTCAACGAGATACACATCGGGATTAGCAACGCGATGTAACTCGTATTCGTAGAAGCCGCCGGCGACGGGGTTTCTGCAGGAATCTTCGAGTAGATACGTCACGGAATTAGTTTTCTGCACTTTGACGATCTTAAACACCTCCGTGGTCCAATTTGGCGTGTATCCTTTCTCGAAGATTGTCTTGAATTTACTCACGCGTACCGAGTCGCCCACTTTGAATCGCGCGGGAGCAGCGATCTTTACGTGACTGTACGCCGTTGTTAGGAGCTTGTCGGCGATCGCGGGAGTAACATCGATGGGTCGCATGCCGATGGTTCGATGCTTTCGCGCGTTGTAATCCGATACGAGACCCGGCAGCGAGTCGATCCATTTGTAATTTCCATTGCGCGTAAACATTTTCCACATGTCGTTCTTGAGCGTGCGATTGAATCGTTCGACGACCGATGCCTTCATTACGGAATAGGTCGAATAGTGATTGATATTATGTTTCTTCAAGAGTTTCTGCACGTTTGCGTTGTAAAATTCTTTCCCCTTGTCAGTCTGCAGATTTTTCGGACATCTTCCGCCGTCTCGAATTATTTTTGCAATCGCCGTAGTAACCTCGATTCCGCTCTTGGCCTTGAGCGGTACGGCCCATGCGTGCTTGCTCAGCACGTCGATAACGGTGAGTATGTAGTGGTGGCCTCTGTTGAATCGCGTGTATGGACGCATCTCGACCACATCCGCCTGCCACAGATCATCATATCCGCGCACTATGACGCGTCTTCGCGTAAAATTTCTTCTCGCAGGAGCGTGTAATTCCTCCACCAGCAGCCGTTTTTCAGCCGATTGCTTCTTACTAGCCATGACGATGACGCGCAACTGACGCAGAGATCAGATGTACGTTCTTATCTATTCGCGATGATTCGCAATTACATCTCGAATCATCTTTTGAAGTTCGTTTAGAGTAATTTGCATGTTATTCTGGAATGCGACCATCTTTCTCTCGATTTCATCCTGTCGATCTTTCAAAATTTGCACGCTCTGCTGCACGTAGCGTTTGTTGGCGGCATCGCCATCATCTACAGGCGGCGCTATCCGTCGAATCTTGCGCGACTTCGCGTCAAAGTCGGTGGCGACCATGCAAAGAGCGTTATCGCGGACGTAACTTCTGATTAATCCGCTCCATTGATAGTACGGTTCCGCACCGCCTCTTCCGAGCGATATACCAAACTTATTGATCGGCATTTCGATGTTGATTGAATGACTCGTCGACGCGCGATTTAATTTATAATAAATCCATCCTCGCGAAGTTCCTCGATAATCGACAGGATCTCGTTATTGTGACCGTTGTGACCCGCTAGGCGCGAAGCTTCGAGCAATCGGAGACGATCTACAAGCTCGTTGGGATCGTCCCAATGAACATAGTCAATCTTGTTGTCGTTTAATGTCATGGCACGCGGTATACCTTTTCCAGCCTTTTTACCCGAAATCGGCGATGCAATTATATGGCCGATCTTGTTGCCGTTTAATGTCATGGCGCGCGGTGTACCTTTTCCAGCCTTTTTACCCGAAATCAATGCGATTACCTGTGTGTACTTGTATCCCTTGTTGCCATTTAATCGATCGTGAGCATCATGATTGCGTTTATGAGCATTTGTCATCAACAGAATGCTCTTGTACTTTAGCTTGTCGTCCTCCGTGTAGTTCTCGTTATTGGGAAATTTCTTAAAGATCAACTCGTAAAGACCGCGTGTGCCAGCGTATCGTATACCGTCGATAATTATGTTGTCCGCGTTGTCCACGTCAAAACGTTTATTACCGAGCATCATTCCATCGTTGCTGAAATAAACGCCGTACACGGTGTCTAAATCGATTTCTCGATCGCCGCTCAGAACTGCTCCGACGTACTTTAGACTCAATGGACCCAAGCTCTCTCGCAACGTTTCTCGACCCTCAGATGTTTGCAACTGCTCGAACGGACGTCACGAGCGAGTCATAGGCCAGTCAAATTAGACCAAAAAAGGCTTCTGGTATGAAAGTGATGCGAACTTTTTTATTCCTTTTTAGGCGTGTTGGGGGTGTTTAGAAAAGCTTAATTTTGAGTTGTCGTATCATGAGACCCAGAGCTTTTTGAGGGGGGGAGGGGGAACCAAAATTTTCTGTTTTTTGCATTTATCTCGTTTCGATTAATAGATAGCACTTTTTCGCTCCTGAGAAAGTTGTAGGGCTTGAAAAAACGAAGAAAATGAGCGGTGACTCGGTCCGATTCGTCAAAAATTGAGCCCAGGGGAGCCTCCGGAAGTCGCGCGTGTCGAGCCGAGCGTTCGGAACTCGGCGCGTTTACACAATTAATAATATTCTTCAATTCTGTATACTTTAATATTCAGAAATACTTGAAAATCTCTCTATCATTAATGTAATGCCGACAGAAAATAGTATGCATTGAGATTTTCAATAGAATATTACGAAAAATTATTTTTAATATAATAACAATTAACACTCTCAATTTTTGACGAATCGGAATGAGTCACCGCTCATTTTCTTCGTTTTTTCAAGCCCTACAACTTTCTCAGGAGCGAAAAAGTGCTATCTATTAATCGAAACGAGATAAATGCAAAAAACCGCGAAAATTTTGGTTCCCCCTCCCCCCCCCCCCCCTCCAAAAGCTCTGGGTCTCATGATACGACAACTCAAAAATAAGCTTTTCTAAACACCCCCAACACGCCTAAAAAGGAATAAAAAGTTCGCATCACTTTCATACCAGAATGTCTAATTTGACTGGCCTATCATCCGTGGTTTCGAAAACCTCCTCGTTTGCGAGTGATTCGAGCATCGTGGGTTGTACGGACGGCGCAGAGGTTATCGGTGGTTTATTCAATAGACCTTTCGATCGTTTCGATTTACGCGGTTGTAAAATTTTGGTTATTTCGCTTAAATTAGATGGCACATTTATCGATCGTTTCAACGTAACCGGAGTTGAAGCCACTACAGAGTCGTTAAACGAGGTGTTTGGTCGTTTTCGTTTGAGATTTGGCTCTTCGTATTCCCACGCCGACGAGGTGTTTGGTCGTTTTCGTTTGAGCTTTGGCTCTTCGTCTTCCCACATCGTTTCATTCTCAATCTTCGACACATCAGATTCTTTGCCAACGGTGTTTTCGGCAATCTGCCTTAGAAGCTCGATGATGGGCTTAAAGTGTCTCTCCAACGCGATTTCTTCCTCCATTTTACCGGTTTTCAAGGCGTGATACTTTTTGCGAATCGAATCGCTCGTTTTCGCAATTTGATTTGCTATCCTCTCGCGCTCTCTAATCTCCTCGCTGCTGTCCATGTTGTTAAATCGACGCGTCGACAACAACTAACCACGTTACGGCAAAGTCGTTAAATCCTTTTCTGTATCGACCATTCGAAATCGCGCTGTCCTTGTCTATCACCACGAATCCGTACTTTTGTCGCCAACATGTATGACACAATTTACTGAAATCATCGTAAGACATATCTGTGTTTACGTGATCGTTGTATACGTGTTTCAGATTTTGGTGCCATCCTGTTTAAACATAATCAATAAATTCGCGTTGTCGCGTATAAGATGCTTCGGTATCTTTGGATACGTCTGACAAAGATAGAAGGAGTCAACGTCCGCGTGCCGGCCCATTGCAAAGTATTCTCTTATCGTATCCTGCTTGTCGCACGCCACGTCATCAAAGATAAAAATAGAATTCGGGAGCGCCTCGCTCGGTGGAATGACGTCACTGTTATTCGAGAACGTAAAGTAGCCAATCTCTTCTATCGGTGTTAGTATATTCTCCAAATATCGATATTTCGGTTGTTGCAACGATTTTGAGTACACGTACACGTTCTCGAAACGTACACCGTGCGGACTTTCCAGCAAGCTTATCAAGACGTTTGTCTTGCCGCAATTCGACGGACCGCAGATGATACCGCGTATAGAAATCGGTAGCATGTCTCCATGTTTGCGTACCTCTTTCGTTAATGTCATCTTATCTTCAAAGTTTGTCACTTTGATCGTCCGCGACTGTCGTACGAACCGCATTTTACCTCCCCTTCACAACGAATGAAAAACAGTATCGAGAAAGCTGGCCTATTTATAGAGGCGCGTAGAGCTGAGATGCTCAGTGTTTAAAATGTTTTTGCTTCCCTGGCAAAAATAAAACGTAAACCAAACGTCAATAAAGCGTAAATTGGAGAGTAAATCGAGTGTAAGAGAAGTGTAACGGAAGTGTAAGCGAAGCCTATAAGAAGCGAAATTTGGAACATCGAAGCGTAAAGAAAGCGACATCTAAACGTTAAAAAAGCGTTAATCGAGCGTTGTGGAACTCTTCGGTAAGCGCGAACAGAACATTGTCGAATGTAAACGGAGCGTCATCGAGGTCACCGACGAACGTAAACGGAGCGTTGTCGAGCTCTCTCCGATATTCACCCGGCATAAAAAAAATTTTTTTTTTCGAAATTTTATTACTATTTTATAACTAAATTTGTTCCTTAAGATGCAGTCTATGATTATAAATATTTTCTCGTATTTGAAAAACACACTTACCTTGATGGGATTCGAACTCGGGACCTCTGGATCGTGAGCCAACTGCCTTACGTGGTAGACTACTTCTTAATTTGATGTAAGCGTTATATATAGTCTACATATGTCACAACCAGCGCAAATATATAATTTTTCAAAAATCATCTTAAGAAACAAATTCAGTTTAAAAAGAGTAATAAATGAATTGGATATATGATATAATATTTCTTAATGTCGAGTGAATGTCAGAAACCAGTGCCGGTTCATTATGAAATTTTGTGTTCGTAAATATATTTATGAAAAAAGTATATTTATAAAGTTAAAACATTCTTATCAAATCCTTACAAGGGCCTCATTAGACAAAAATAAGAAAACCTTTCTTATGGCATCCCTAATAAATAATGATCGGGACCTTTTATGCCACGATTTTGTTTTATTAATATAAATTATACGAATTTCAAAGAAACGTAATGAGAAGCTTTAGCGCACGTTATAAAAATGTTTGTTAACAAGCATAAACAATAGATTTTTATGTTCTATCCTAGAAGTGTGCACGAAGCGTATCACAATGCTCTGTATATATATTCTTTGTGAAGCGTTTAGGAAGCGTCAACGAAGTTTCAATTAGTGAAGTGTGCAAAAAGTGTATCGGTAAGCTGCATACACTCTTTACGAAGCGTTTGGGAAGCGTAGACGAAGTGTCAATCAGTGAAGTGTGCGAGAAGTGTATCGATAAGCTTCATACACCCTTTACGGAGCGTTTGGGAACGTTTGGGAAGCGTCAACGAAGTTTCAATTAGTGAAGTGTGCGAAAAGTGTATCGGTAAGCTCCATACACTCTTTACGGAGCGTTTCGGAAGCGTAGACGAAGTGTTAATCAGCGAAGTGTGCGAGAAGTGTATCGGTAAGCTTCATACACACTTTATGGAGCGTTTGGGAACGTTTGGGAAGCGTCAACGAAGTTTCAATTAGTGAAGTGTGCAAAAAGTGTATCGGTAAGCTCCATACACTCTTTACGGAGCGTTTCGGAAGCGTAGACGACGTGTTAATCAGCGAAGTGTGCGAGAAGTGTATCGGTAAGCTTCATACACACTTTATGGAGCGTTCGGGGAGCGTTTGGGGAGCGTGTATGCACCCAAAAAAAAGTATTCTATTTACAAAGTGAAATTTCCGGTAATCTCATATTCTAAGCGAAAACTTTTACAGAAAGAGTATTCCTCTGTCAATTAGGTGGACTATTCATCAAAAATCTATTACATATTATTCTAACGGTTTTCCTCTTGTATTAAGAGGAATATGTTTACTTGAAGCGGAATGCCCTTTAAAATCAAGCGTTACTTTTGCATAGTAATAGAATACTTTTATCTTACGATAATTCACTCGTCTACGCAGTGTTTTATTAGAGCCCTTTTTTATTAGAGTAACGAAACATCTCCGTAATAAGATCCGACGGTAGTTTTTGTCGGACTTATTGTTTACGGCGGATGGCGTTTCCCGCGAAACGGACGACCGGGACGACACAGCTACGCGATTCTCAGTTGTTTACGTATAAGCCCGGCTGGAAACAGTGGCAACTCATCTAGTCCGTGCAAGTCGGTGCTCGATATACGCAGCGTTCAGCGTCAATAGTTCGGGTTTCCGTGTAGAAAATTGGAGGATAAAAATTCATTGGACAAATTTACGTAGGAGTGCGCGCGCGCGTGTGTGTGCGTGTGTGTGTGGTGTGCCGCGTGCGCAAAATTCTCTCTTCTTATTCCTCGCACGGCGGCAGCGGGCAGGCTTCCGCTTTCGACGCACATTTTTCGTACGGAAACGACAAGTGTTAGCCAAGTGATTACTTTTCTTGTAAATTAGTGCTTTGAGCCGATTTGACAGTCTCCGATTAATTTGATCCTCCGATTAAACTCACTCCGCATCTCTTCCTAACCCCCTTTCTGTCCCCCTTAGAAAGAGATAAAGAGTGAGTTTAATCGAAGGATCAAGTTAATCGGAGATTGTGAAATCGGCCCAAAAAAATGAGTGACGATCGAGAATTCATTAGAAATACTTTAACCGAATGGAACTTATCAAAATGGTATAATCGATTTATTGGTAAGTACAATACATATTCTTATTAAATACGAAACATATATATTATGGCTCTATTTGGTTTTATCGATATATTATATTAATGCAATAATAAGCATATTGATATCTTGCTCTAACAGTCATACTAGCTGGTATTTAACATATTAATTTCGTTATTAAACTATTTACTATATATTAGAATACGCACTCTAGTCTATATCGGGACTGAGACTGTGACTGTGAAATAATATTAGAATTACGATCAAACCGTCAGTAGGGCTCATGCACAACGAGAGGAATAAGGAACAAGGACATAGAAAGAATTTATAGTTGCATCTTTTTTCAAGACCGTGTCTTGAAAAAAGATGCGACTATGAATTCCCTCTATGTATAATTTCTTATTTCTTATTCCTGTCATTGTGCATGAGTCCTTATTCAGTCAATATTGATACAATAATACGGACTGTGGCATTATTGGTTAGACAAGGATAATTTCGTCGCAATTCTCCTATCATATTCTCACAATTTTAATCAGCGACAGGGAAAGAAGTGCGCATTTTAGTATAGTAAATAGTTTAACATATTTCATTAATTTTGAACGCGGTTTTGCATTTGTTGTATGACCAATACGATTTGAATAATTGTAAATAAAAATAATCAAGGTTAGATTAAAGTTGAATCATCAAACAATGTTACTTTCTTTATTTTTTATGTTTATAACTTATATTTTATGATCCTTAGAAGAAGATATTGATAAAGAGGCGTTCCTAAGTATAACCGAGACCGAGGTGTCAAGAATAATTACTACGATTGGAGGGATTCGCTGTTTTCTTGAGAAAAGGAGATTATTGATGGACAGTATTAAATTGGTAAGACAAAAGTTTTTATGATAATTTTGGTGTATGCGTTTCGAGGGAAAACATAAGGTTTTTTGGTTTGGTGTACAAAACTATATTTCAGTGCATTATTTTTCTATTTGCATTATTTTGTTTTTATGTTTATTAGGTGAATATTGATGATCAAGTTGATTCATTGGTACACATTGATGCGGGTGAAAGTTCTTCAACGAATAAATTTGATCGATTGGTACACAACAGTAATGATGCGGGTGAAAGTTCTTCAACGAATAATGAAGTTAGTATATTAAGCTTTATATTATTTAAGACTTAGTATATATATACAGTTAATATATTGTTCATTATGCAGCACACATATTTTCAAGTCATGGTATTATGCCTGAGACAAAAGTTAAACCATTGTATTTCTTACTGTTACAGGAAAAAAATGATGTAATTTTCATCGAGGTACCATCCTATTTGAATTCTCCAAATGACTCTGATGTGGAAGTACTAGAAAGGGATACATCTAAGAGATCACACCAGGATATAGAAAAAGAGAATCGCACACCTAAAAGACTTTGTCAATGGCTCGCAAAAACACAATATCAGAATCTGGTAAGTGCATTTACCACAACTTTTCTGATTAATTGTCAGGGTAACTTCTGTCATTAATTTTGTAAATTACAATACTTATTTTATGTTGCTTAAACAAAAATAGAATCCAAACATCATTTATGTCTAAAAGATATATATATATATCTAAAGATATATATCTTTTAGACATAAATGATGTTTGGATCTAAAGATATATATCTTTTAGCACACTGGAATTTCATGTTTCATTATGCTGTGTGTTAATAAATTCTTATCTCATATAAAATTTGGAACAGATTTTGCAAGAACATATAAAGGGTGACGCAATATTATTTTATTATAAACAACATGGCTTTCTAAATGCAGAGGCAAGAGGAATTCTCTTAGATATTGTAGCAAATTATATGCTTAAAATAAACAAAAAGTATGTTTTGTAAATTTTTAAAACGTTTTTAATATTTGTAACATAGAACTCTATGTATAATTAACATAATTATCTTATCCAGGCCCTCATCTTACGAATTTGGATTTGTTAGCAAAAAAATCTGTGAAGTGTTTCCTACTGAAGCTGAAGTAAGACAGTTTCTTATTAAGTTTTTTTTAGAATAAACCAAATTTCTGTTTTGTCAAAATTATCGCTTATAAAATGTATTGTCTTCAAATTGCTATTGTTTTCTATATATAGGGTAAGGAATATAGTAATTGGCAGGGGTACAGTTATTGGCACATTAATTTTTTTAATTCAAATTTTTCATTAAATTTATTTTTTTATTTATTTATTTTTCTGTAGGATACCTATTACTATCTGCCATACACGAATGGTCCATCTCAAAAAAATGCCGCTGGAAAACTCGTGGATAAGGTACGAAATACCAAATCGTTACTGAAAAAGTTAGGTGTTGCATATCCCTTGAGGCAAGATGATGAAAACGATTTTGTAGAACCTGAAGGTCGATCTTCCATCGAAGGTAATGGGACGAAGGTTTTAGTTTATTTATTTGGTTGTATAGTGAAACTCTCTCTCCCCCCTCCCCCTCCCTCCCTCCCTCCTCTCTCTCTCTCTCTCTCTCTCTCTCGTGTGTGTGTGTGTGTGTGTGTGTGTGTGTGTGTGTGTGTGTGTGTGTGTGTAAAGAAATGTGTCGAGTGTTTTATTGTTTTTTTGTGTAGAAAATAATGAAACTGTTGAAATAGCAGTCCGATGGTTAAAGATCAGCCGTGAACCTTGGCCAGATATTTTGAGAAATTGGGAGATTACATATGACTTCAGGCAAAGAATACTTGTGGATAATAAAACTGATACAGGTGCTCCTTTGTCAATAAGTGATTATTATGAGGAATGGGAAGTTTTATCACTTCCTCAGGGCTATACTTTAGTATGTACATTTTTTATTTTTACATTTTATTTTTTATTTCTTTCGTATTGCTTTAGATATCCGTTTTTTAATATTTTTTTTATACTCGATATATATTCACTTTTATCTAAGCTCGCCATACTTTCTTGCCCTTAGTTTGCTACACTCCATTCCGTGAGACTGCTCGATCTATCGTATTGTTATTTTCATTTTAATTAATATTTTTAAGCTTGTAATGTAAGAATCAAAAATATCGAATGAAAATAAGTTGTTAATAATAAAAGCAGGTTGACAAAATGGATTTAAATAGAAATTATTACAAAATATGCAGGAAATATGAAAAGTGAAAAAGTGAAACACTTCAGGCGTCCACTGGACCAGAGTGTGGGTAAACTAGGGTTAAAAGTTGTTTCTCTCATTTTAGTGCTAAAAAAGTGACTTTGCTAAAAATATTCTGGCAAAATAGTCTATCATAGCCAGTTTATATTATAATAATTTTATTTTAAAGTATTCTCGAGATATATTTTTTGAATGTTGCTCACTGGAAAATTATCTGTTTTTTTGTCAGCTTGAACTCGACTTTCGCAAAAAGTATCCAGAAAAAGATTCTGTGTTAGTATTTGCTTGGGAACGATATATGCCTGTTCTTAAGCAGTTGATGAAAGCAGAAATTAAAGATATATATGGAAAGAAGTTACTAAAAAAATTAAATGATGAAAAGCTATCTTTAGGTTTGTAAGAGAGCGTTTAAAAATATTTTTTGTATGCTTCCTTTTATCTTAAAATCATGATTTTACAACCATTTTATTTTATTAGAATCAGCATCTGCTTTGACATTATTTTTATTGCCTCATATGATCCCACCTCGAGATAAAATTAAATGTCACTCAGGGGAGAAGTTGAAAGCCAATGTTACGGAAGCTCGGAATGCTTTTATCCTCCAAGCAAGTGTAAGATCATTTATCTGTATTAACATACTATTTGTAAATTTTTCATTATGTATTCCGATAATATATGCATTTCGTATCTCCTACAAATCTTTCTTACAATTATTGAGTGTTACGAAGTAGCGCTGGGAGTTAGTTTTTGGCCAGAGGTATGTTGCCTTTCTATAATCAAAGTTTAATTTCATGTTCTGCTCTAATTGTCCCAGAACCAGAGTTTGTTAAAAGTGGTCCTTAAGTAGTGACAGGATTATCAAGATAGTCAATTTTGTCAAGAACCTACAAATATACTATTACATTTATTGAATAATATATTTCATCAAAGACAATTAAATTATCGATTCTTGACAAAATTCAACACCTTCATAACTCGATCACTATTTGAGACAATTGGGGCAGAACATAAAATACTTTGATTATAGAGAAGCTACGTATCTGTGGCCAAAAATTAACTCCCAGCGCTTCTTTGTAAACACCCATTATCATTAGTAGGTTTTTAAATTTATTTATGTTTTAATATGCAGGTACCTGGGAATCTAATACCTGCTATAAAGAGGAGACAGGAAGTGGCCTTAAAACTTAAAAAAAGAGTGCAACCCTTTATTGCTGTTGTTGGAGCCTCTGTAGAAAAATTTGATACGTGTTATGTTGTCATAGACAACATTAAATACAAATTCAACAGCATCGTGAAGGCATTTGACGTATGTTTCAAAGCTATACACTCCCTTAATACCGAATATTCGTATGAGGCTAAAGGAGCTTGGCTTTTTGTTCAGCAAGCGTTGTATGAAATATCTACTCCTTATGATAAAAAAAATTCTGCAGTAGCTGCACTGGTTAAGTCATTTCAAGCTGTATGTAATACTTCTACTTCTTAAGTTGTTTGAAGTTTAGTGATCTCCATTGTTGAAAAGGCTGTATAGATTAAACTAATTGTAAGCTACTTATATGACTGTTATGATGTATATTGTGTTGTGTAACAGCTGAAGAACTTAGTCAATGATCAATAGTTTTAATTCGACGGTTTTAATAGTGTTTACATTAAAGTTCACATTAAGTGACCTGTTAATGATTTGTTAATTATTCTGACTTCCATTATGGAACTAACCCCAGTAAAACAGGTACGTCGCATCTGCGTCGAATCTACGTAATACGTGGATGGAGATTCATCCGCGAGTTATCCACGTAGATTCAACGTTTCTTTTTCATCGTCAAAATCGAAAACCTTATTCGCGTGGATTCAACGTTTCTTTTCCATCGCCAAAATCGAAGTACCTTATCCGCGTGGATTCAACGTTTCTTTTCCATCGCCAAAATCGAAGTACCTTATCCGCGTAGATTCAACGTTTCTTTTCCATCGCCAAAATCAAAGTACCTTATTCGCGTGGATTCAACGTTTCTTTTCCATCGCCAAAATCGAAGTACCTTAACCGCGTGGATTCAACGTTTCTTTTCCATCGATAAAATCAAAGTATCTCATCCGCGTAGTATCAATGTAGATTTTGCATAGATATTTCCACTGTTTTACTAACAGATAATTTATCAATCTCAGGAGACATTGATGTTGTCAATCGCAATTAATATAGCTAAATGGAACGTTTTAATGAATAATTTATAATTAATCAAGCTGATCCATCAACTATATGTTTTGCAACTATGGTCAAAGGTTAAAGGATAGACAAGGTTTTCTTATTTTTGTGTAATGAGGCCCTTGTAAGGATTTGATAAAAATGTTTTAACTTTATAAATATACTTTTTTCATAAATATATTTACGAACACAAAATTTCATAATGAGCCGGCACTGGTTTCTGACATTCACCCGACATTAAGAAATATTATATCATATATCCAATTTAAAATTTTACTACTCTTTTTAAACTGAATTTGTTTCTTAAGATGATTTTTGAAAAATTATATATTTGCGCTGGTTATGACATATGTAGACTATATACAACACTTACATCAAATTAAGAAGTGGTCTACCACGTAAGGCAGTTGGCTCACGATCCAGAGGTCCCGAGTTCGAATCCCACCAAGGTAAGTGTGTTTTTCAAATACGAGAAAATATTTATAATCATAGACTGCATCTTAAAAAACAAATAGTTATAAAATAGTAATAAAATTTCGATAAAAATTTTTTTTTTATGCCGGGTGAATATCGGAAATCAGTGTCCTCTAGTATTAAGAGGTTTTTTTGGGTGAGTAATTCAATACTAAGCACCAGTAGTTCTGTGTAATAAATTACTACCTGTAATCCAGTAATTTATTAATTATTACTGTGTACTTTTAGTACTTTTTTTCTGTAAGGGACGTGAAACTTTCACGTAAATTCCACGTCGAATCGATGTTCTCATCCACGTGGATCCGACTACCGTTTTTAAGCGGATGATCCACTCGATTGTCTACGTGAATTCTACGTCGCTGGTCCACATGAAAGAAACGTGGATTCCACGTTTCTGTTTTACTGGGGAACTTGCTATATATGTCAAAGTGTTTCAAAGACCCCTTTGTCTTTAATTACACACATAAAAGTATTTCATCCTCTTCAAGCGCATAGTGCTGTGACATGCCCTGTTTCTAACTGTATTAAAATGTGTCCTTCATTGCGAGCCTTTAAACGACATTTAGTAAAATGTTACTCTAAAAGAGTCGATAGTTCACATAACACGACATTGTCTTTAGAGACTCCCGATAAAAACAGTCACGTCACATCCACGTCGAATCCACGTAATTTACGTGGACTACGTGGATGCAGATTTATCCACAAACTATCCACATAGATGCAACGTTCTTTTTTCATCACTACATCGAAGTCTTTTATCCTCGAAATATCAATGTAGATTCTCTGTAGATATATCTATTAAGAGATATGTACAGGGAATTTTTATCGACATTTCGAGGATAAAAGACTTCGATTAGTGATGAAAAAAGAACGTTGCATCCATGTGGATAGTTTGTGGATAAATCTACATCCACGTAATTTCTATTAAAGATTATAATTAATCAATGAAAGTATTATTATACTGCTGTTTATATGGCAATGTCATAGCTTTTAATGGATAATCAATAGTGAATTATAATTTGATGCTGCAATTATACTTTGTATACTGCAGGTGGAATGAACTTGTATTGAATAAGATTTTGTATGCAATTGCCATGTCGATTGACACATTTTAGCCCTAGTCGGTGCATCAGCAATTTATGTTTCTACATTATTTCTAAAGTTTCATTAACGAAAGGTTTCCTTATTTTTGTCTAGTGAGGTCCTTGTAAGGATTTAATAAGAATGTTTTAACTTTATAAATATACTTTTTTCATAAATATATTTACGAACACAAAATTTCATAATGAGCCGGCACTGGTTTCTGACATTCACCCGACATTAAGAAATATTATATCATATATCCAATTCAAAATTTTATTACTCTTTTTAAACTGAATTTGTTTCTTAAGATGATTTTTGAAAAATTATATATTTGCGCTGGTTATGACATATGTAGACTATATATAACACTTACATCAAATTAAGAAGTAGTCTACCACGTAAGGCAGTTGGCTCACGATCCAGAGGTCCCGAGTTCGAATCCCACCAAGGTAAGTGTGTTTTTCAAATACAAGAAAATATTTATAATCATAGACTGCATCTTAAGAAACAAATTCAGTTAAAAAATAATAAAATTTCGAAATAAATAATTTTTTTTATGTCGAGTGAATAATTATTCAGTGAAACACGTGGATTTCACGTCAAATCGATGATCTCATCCACGTGGACTACAGTGCCGTTCTTGAGCGGATTGTCCACTCGAATGTCCACGTGGATTCCACGATGCTGATCCACGTAGCAATAACGTGGATTTCACAAAAGGATCCTTTTGTGACAACTTTTATTTAAAAAATTTTTGTATTGCACTTAAAGGAAAAAAGTTATGCAATTATTAAATAAAAAGGCGGTAAATTTTCCATTATTCATAAATCGAAAAAATTTGCAATTAAAAAAAAAATATTTGACACCATATTTTATCTCGTCAGAAACTACCGATATGCAAAATTTGATTCATTTCTGAGAGGTGACTGATCCGGTTCACGCGGAATGGCCCATACAACATAATTATGCAATCAAAGCATTTACTTACAGTAAGGAAAACTTCACTAAAAATATGTACATTTTACGAAGCACATTGTAAAAATTTTGTCTCAGAATACTTTACAATCTGCTTGGTAATTTTTATTACGTTGTTTGTAAAATGTCTTTATCTATAATAAAAAAATCCATGTTTACCCGAGAAGTGAGCGTTCCGAGTCGAAATATCTCGCACGTAGTGTTGTCGCTTTTCCGCGCGTCTGATTGGCCGGTCGAAGCCGCGGGGGGCGATCGCGAGATCGCGCGGCGAGTTTCGTGCGTGTGCGTGCGTGTGTGTGTCGTGATGTGACAGCTCGCGTCGTGTCGCGAGGTTAATATTAATGTGACAGTTAATATGAATGTGATCTCTCATCATTAAATACTATAAGTTTAATTCCGAATTTTGGTCGCGTCACGCAAGGATCGAAGTGACGACGGCGATCGAGATCGCGGCGAGTTTGGCGAGTTTCGCGCGTGTATTGCGTGATGTGACGTGTGTTCGCGTGGTGTGTTTTGCGAGGTTAGTAGAATTTTTTATTACATATAATTCACTATTATATATAATATATGTGGATAATATTGGCAAATAATAAATATATAATAATTATATTTTACATTAATATTTTTTAACGCAATGACGTGTGCTCGCGTGGTGTCTCGCGACGTTATAGTTATATTTATTGCTTGCTCGTACAAATCTAATCTAAGATAGGTATATGTTACAGTAACTATAGATTATCTTTGTAATCATATATTTTATATATAAGCAGATGTAAGTAATAATTACTGTTTTTGCATTATGTAAAATTTGCCTTATTTTAGATATATCGATGAATTTAGTGTTCGAGAAAATCTGATGGGATTAGCTATTGGTGCTCATGGTGCAAATATTCAACAAGCGTGAAAAGTTGATGACATTACAAATATAGTTAGAAGAAAATTCATGCACATTTAAGATATATAGAGAGGTAATTATAAAAATTATTATCGCTTCTATTATTTCAAAGAGTATTGTTTTATAAAAGTTTACTGACCGTTTTTATCTAAAATGTATATACATATCCGTATATATGTTGCATTATATTGAGCTGGTATACAGAGCTTATCAGATTTCTTTCTCAATCAGAGACGCATGAAGCTGTTAAGAAAGACCAATCTATGCTGGAATACAGCGGTAACCTAAAAATAGATAGTGACAGTCGTGACCATCGCCGCGTGATAGATGATAGTGATAGTGAAATATATATTGACGGCAGGGAGCTGATGCCGAGGAGATCTTTAAGAAAGAAGGTATATCCAAAATCGCACACGTACGTATATATGCTGTCTTGTAAAAGTTGTAAAAGTTAAGAGAACGAGAAAGTGATCTGTATTTATATGCACGTGTGACAGGCACTATCGCGTAATAAAGATTTCTCCGAAGAATGTTTATACTGTACTTTACTTTCGTTAACTTGGATGCTTCGAATGTATTATACAATCTCGCGTCTTCAAAATATAATATGAGGTCTTCTTATAAATGTCCTCCTTTTCTCTCGTTTTCTCACGCAGGAACATTTTATATTCAAAACTATGTGGTATACAATTTTGCCGCTATATATTGACCGCAGGGAGCTGATACCGAAGAGATCTTTAAGAAGGAAGGTGTATCCAAAATTGCACATGTATGTACGTATATGCTGTCTTATAAATTGTAAAAGTTGAAAAGAACGAGAAAGTGTTCTGTAGCGCAATTTGTATTGTTGGCAAGTTATGCTAAAATATTTGTGAATTGAGTTCCTATTATCCATTATTATGATATAATTTTTATCAACAATATTAGAGGAGTTACGAAAATTAATTTTATTAAGTATTCAAAGCAATTGAGAGTTTTTAGCATTAAGTATTTCCATTTTCTCATAATATGCTTAAAAATTATTGCAGGGGCTTGTGAGTTATGCAAAGCAATTGATACTATTAAGGTACATTGGTCATATGAAGTTTGCACACGTCAAGCTTGACATCCTAAAGATCACAATGCATTCGTGAAAACGATACCGTGCAGGTTCGTTGGCGTATACGTGGTGTCACAGGCTGGAAGGTATTTTCTATGTTTTGGAAATAAAATTTGGAAAATACAACATGCCATAATAAGTGCTAACCAGGAAATGTAAGTGTAATCAGTGCTATAAACATTCCTTTTAATAGTAATATAAAATTGTTCTTATAAACATTAATTATAATTAATTCAAGTTGTCTATTATTTGAAAGAAACTTGATTTTTAGGCCCGTATTCATAGTCGGATCTTATTTCAAGGCTGTCTTAAGTAATGTCTTAAGTTGCTAATACGGTCATTTCATTGGCTGAACGGAGTCTTAAGACGGCCTTTGACCAGACTTAAGACGATCTTAAATATAAGATCCGACTATGAATACGGACCATAGTTTCATTTTTTATTCTACTTTTAGAAAAAGATAAAATAATTTAGATTTCCTAAAATTAATTTTGCTTATGCTATCGGAGAGGAAACACTTATTATAAAATTGATTATAATACCAAGCAATTATATGTAACAATTTCAGATGGTACGACGACTTTTTTATTTTTTAAGTTAATGCTGAATGGAAAAGTCTATAAGCATATTGCGGACAAGATGATGCCTAATCAGGATACAGCCACGAAAAAGAAAGATATACGCATGGCAGGGAAATTAACGCTATTCACAGGCCTTGTATGCACATTTAGTAACAACGAGGATTCTTTGAATCGAACTCTGTCTTAAAATGGCATCAATTGAAGTGAATCCACTGCTGAGTGCTGAAATTATTTTATGCGATTTTATGCGTCACAACGAATAGACCAAGAGGAATGCTTTTTCCAGTCGATGGTTTCGAATTTTCCTGACGTATCTATTTCGTTGCAAATGCATCATTATGAAATGATGATCGGTATGAAATGAGATATGTGAATTAAAAAAATGTGTACATTACCTAAACAGTATCTTTGTATGATTACAAACTATCTTCATCTAATTTTTTAGTGACAATGTCCGAATAATTTGCGTTAGTATTTCTGTGTAAAAAAAATATGACGATTATATTAATACAGTATATCTGATGATTTTAACATAATTATAGAGGTAGGATGTCTAAATTGTTATCGTTCCATCCATATGCAGCTTTTATACTACTCGGATAGTATCGATATTTTATGCTGCTTAGAAACAAGTAAAAAGTATTTTAAGACACTTGTATCGTTTCCAAAATATAAAAACTTGTGTTTAGATTACAGATATACGTTTTGGGTACTGGCGTATCTATTTCGTTGCAAATGTATCATTATGAAATGATGATCGGTAGTAAATGAGAGATATGTGAATTAAAAATATGTACATTACCTAACCCTTCATCTGATTTTTTAATTTTAGTAGTGACAATGTCCAAATAATTTTGCGTTAGTATTCCTGTGTAAAAAAAATATGACGATTGTACGATTATATTACAGTATATCTGAAAAATGTTAGAAAATAAAACAATTGTTTAAAGATATCCTGTATATCATAGTATCTATAATTTGCTTCGCCTGTATGGAATGTTAATAACGCGTAAGATAATATAATCACATTAAAGTAATATTTCTTAAATGTATATTTTATACTTAATTTTATTTCATAAATACTATCACATTTATTCCTATGAATCGTTTTCATTACGCTATTATGATTTTAACATAATTATAGAGGTAGGATGTGTAAATTATTACCATCCAAATGTAGCTTTTAGTATTATTTATTGTATCGATACCTTAAGCTGTTTATACAAAAGTAAAAAGTATTTTAAGACGAAAAAAAGGTATAGAGATAGAAAAAGTAGAAAGAAGGAGAAGAGAAGGAACAATATAGAGAAAAGTATAATATATTATAAAAATATTTATTATATTGCAAATATATTTAAATTTATGTATCAGTTAATTTCTTTATACATACTACCGCTTATTCATTTCAATATACAACAGATTCGTTGATTTCTCTGTAAAGGATGAACATCATGATACGTGTTTTGCACAGAAATGAATGCACTTGCTGTTATAAACATTTCACTTGCATGCATCGCATTTTTATATAAATAATATATAAAAATGCAATACATGCAAGTGTTGAAAGTGTTTATAACAGCAAATTCATTTCTGTACAAAACACATGTATCATGTTCATCCTTTACAGAGAAATTAACAAATATAGGGGTATATTGAAATTAATGAGCGGTAGTGTATATAAAGAAGTTAACTAATATATATAAATTTAAATATATTAGTTAAGAGATGGAGAGATGGAAGGAAGGAAGGGCAGGGAGAAGTGAAAAAGGAAGGAAAGTGGGAGATAGGAAAAAGAGATAAAGCAATGGAAGCGAAGGTAAGAGAGCTAGAAAGGTAGAGAGAGTTAGAAGAGAGAGACAGAAGGAGGAGTGTAGTAGTGAAAGGGGTGGAGGTAGAGGAGGGAAGGCGAAAGAAAGCGGTAGAGAAGCTATGGCTAGAGATGGGGGAAGAGGGAGGAATAAAGGAGGTAAAAGAGATAGGAAGAAAGACGGGGAAAGAGAAGATGGTTTTAGTTAGGTTAAAAGATAGAGTAAGAAAAAGAGAGGTAATGCAGAAGAAGAATGTGTTGAAAGGGAGGATGGAAAGAATAGAGAATGACATGACCTTGAAGGAAAGAATCAAAGAAAAATGCAATGGAGCCTGGAGAGGATAGCTGAGAAGGAGAGAAGGAATAGGAGGAGAGATTGGGTAAAGTACGGAAAGATTTGGATAGAGGGGAAGTGGTGGAGTTGGGATGAGGAAAAAGAAGTCCTGATAGATGGAAGGGGAAATGAGAGAGAGGAGCAAAAAAAGGAGGGGGTAGAAAGAGGAACAGAGGAGAAAGGAAAGAGTAGAAGAGAGGGAAACGGAAAAATGAAATGGAAAGGTATAGTGAGGAGGGAGGAGAAACGATGGGAGGAGAGGGCAGAGAGGAGAGGGAGGAGAGGGAGAGTAGGGAGGTAGAGAGTGTGGTGAGGCTGAGGGGAAGGGGGAAAGAAGTCAGAGAGAGTAGAGTGTGGAAAGTAGAAAGGAGTGAAAGAGAGGAAAAAGAGGGGCGAGGGGGAAGAAAGGAATGCAGGAGAAAGAAGGAGGGGAAGGAACAGGAAGGAAGCCTAAAGATAGGCTTTTGGAATGTAGCGGGAGTGAAGGAAAAACAGGAAGGGTTTGGGAAAGGATAAGAAAATGGGATGTCGGGGGATTGATGGAGACGTGGCTGGAACAGGAAAAATGGGAGAAGATTCAACTGTACAAGTTCTTATGTCATAATCTAATCTAAAGTTATGTATTTTACATAAAAAATGTGGATTTCATCTATTAATAGTTAATAATTTATTACCCAGCAAACCAGTAATCACCGAGTGCGTAAATTTGATAGCAAATTGTCGCCAAGATGGCAACAAATTCCGAATTTGTTGCCATCTTGGCGACAATTTGCTATCAAATTTACGCACTCGGTGATTACTGGTTTGCTGGATAGTAATTTATTTGTTTAATACCCAGGTAGCAAGCACTCGTCATTTTGACGTCAATTGACGTCAAAATGACGAGTGCTTGCTACCTGGGTATAATCCTATGGTATTATAAATATCTTATTTAATGTTATAAAGAGTTAAAAAAAGAAATATTAATCTTGCTTAAAAATATTTCAGAGATGTACTTATGGTTTTATTGTGGTTTCTCTTTCATTGTTAATTTTAATTTGTATTGTCAGATCGAAATTGATTTGAATTTAGATTGCGTAAATCAATAAATATTAATTAGATTTTATTTATACATATTGCATTTTTTGTAACTTAAAAAATATGCATGTTAGGAAAAATTGAAAAAAATATATATATAATATGCTTATAATGGTCAATAAAATAAAATTATTATAAAAAATAATAATAACGAAATAATCATAATAATAAGAGAAATAGGACCGTTACTATATATAATCAAATTAGAATAAAATGCTATACGGTCCAAGCTTAGATTTTTGACAGCCTAATATTAATTTCTGTGTGTATGTATACATATATTTTTCCAACTTATTTAACTGCGCACCGATTTTTTGTCGGACTTGAAACACAGCTATTGTTGGAACATTAAAACCCTGGAACTCTCCGGAATTAAATCGATTTGATTTAATTACATAAATTAATTTAATTATCTAAAAATAATAATAATTTATTTAACGGAATGTGACGGGAAATGAGAGAAAAAAGTGGACACACAAAAGGGAAGGTAAGATTGTACTAATAGATTATCTTTTAGTAAATAAAGAGAAAAAATAGGGGAAATTATAGGGGTGGGAGAAATAAGAAGGATGGCGATGGAAAACATTGAAAGTGTAAGGAGATTCTAAGTGAAAGGATAGAAGATGAGATAGTGAAGAGTTAGAAAGAACAGAAGAAGGAAAAGAAAAGGAGGGATAATGGAATAATAAATGTGGGACTTCCGTTTCCGATTGGTTAGATGTGAGACGACAGATTTTGTAAGCGAATAACGGAGTGCGAGTGTGAGAGGTAGAGCGAGAGAGAGTGTGTGGCAAGCGAGGAGCGAGCACAGTGAGGGAGAGGGAAGGTGTGAGAGGGAGGAAGTGCGGAGGGTTCAGAGAGAGAGCCCGTGGAGGCTGAAGAGAAACAGGAAGGTTGAGGTTAGAGAGACAGACGTAGAAGGGGAAGAGTATATAATAAAGCGCTAGGGTAAAGAGCTAGAGAATTCTGGGGAGTTCGGGAATAACGCAGGGAAGCAGTACGGCCATAGAATTGGGGAAAGAGAGACGCGGAAAGAGTATACGGGAAACATAGACGAGCTTTTCAAGAGGAAGAGGGATACAATGGTGAAGGAAGAAGGAGTGGTTGGGAAAGGAAGCGAGGACCTTTTCAAGAAAAGCAGGAAGGTAGTGAGAACGCCACCAGGGGGGGAAGATATAGATATGAAAGGGTTGTTGAGAAAATTAGGATAAGAGCTGAGGGAGGGGTTAAGGGGAGTGAGAGAGGAATTAAGAGGTGGCGAAGGGGCAAAGGGAGGCAATGGTGGAAGAAGTTGAGAAGATAAGGAACGAACTAAAGGAGAGAGAGAAGAAATGGAGAAGGGAGAGAGAAGAGTTTAAGAATAGAATAGAAGATTTTGAACAAAAATTGGAGGGGATGCAAATGGAGTTAAAGGGAGGAGGTCGTGATGGAGGAAAAGGTGCAGAAGGAATAAGCGGAGGAGAGAAAAGGGAGGAGGGGAGGGAGAAGTCTGATTGGGAGGAGAGGGTGGAAAGGCTGGAAAGGAGGTGTGAAGTGAAGGAGAGGGGAGAAAGGAAGAGAAATATTTTGATAAAAGGAGTGAAAGAGGATGCGGGAGGAATAAAGGGGAAAGTAGAGGAAGTGATGAAAGAGATAGGCTTAGAGGTTAAGATAGAGGAGATTAGAAAAATAGATGCGGGAAGGAGAGAGAAGGGAGGTATGGCAGTAGTAAGAGTAGGAAGTGAGGAAGAGAAATCAAGAATAATGAGAAATAAGTGGAAATTGAGAGACAAAAGTACTTGGATAGAGGAAGATTTGACATGGGAAGAAAATGGAGGGTAAATCAAGTTGCAAGAGGAAAGGCAAGAGGAAAGGGTACGGATAGGGCAGGGAGAGGTATGGATAGAGGGGGAGTGGTGGGTGTGGGATAAGGTAAGAGATGTGCTTAGGAATAGTAGAGGGAGGTGGTGGAAAGCAGGGCAAGGGAAAGGGAAGGAAAGCAAAAGAGAGGAAGTGCAAAAGTAAGTTGAGTAGAAAAAAAAGAGGGAACGGGTGGATGAAAGAAGAGTAGAGAATGAGAAGGATAAGAGGGAGGAATTAGAGAGAAGATTTGGAGAGAAAGAGGGGGAGGAGGGAGAGAGGAGAGAGAGAGAGAGAGAGAGAGAGAGAGAGAGAGAGAGAGAGAGAGAGAGAGAGAGAGAGAGAGAGGAGAGAAGGAAAATATATAAGGTGCCTTTTTGGAATGTGGCGGGATTAACAAATAAAGATAAAGAGTTTTGGAAGGGGCTGGAGGAATGGGATGTAATGGTGTTATGTGAGAAGTGGGTGGATGGTAAAGGATGAGAAAAGATAAAGGAAAGGCTGTGCCGAGAGGTTACGTGTAGGAAGTGCTGAAAGCAGGGAGGAAGAATCGGAAGGGAAGGGCGGTAGGAGGAATGATAGTAGGGGTGAGGGTAGGGGTCAAAAATGGAAAAAGAAAGGACGAAAAAAGATAAAGAAGGGATGTTATCGATAAAGGTGAGGTTAGGGAAGAAGTGGTGGAACATAGTAGGAGTATATATAAATAAGATATGGACAGAAAATTGGAAGACTTAAAGTAATGGGTGGAGGAGATAGAGACGGGAGTGAGAGTGCTGATAAGGGGAATTTTAACGCAAGGACTGGGAAAGAGGGGGGATTCGTAGAAGAGGGAGAGGAAGAGAGAGGAGAAGGGGAAAGAAGAATGAAAGATGGCAAGGTAAGCGGGGAGGAAAGAAAGTTATGTAGGTTTTTGGAGGAGCATGGGTGGGCGATTTTTAACGGAGGAATTAGAGAAGATGAGGAGGGAGAATGTACGTATACAGGGAGAAGAGGGGAGTTGGTGATTGACTGCGTGTTGGGGGACAGGAGGACAAGGGAGAGGATAGAACGGGTAGTGGTGGAAGCGAAGGTCGACTCAGGCCACCAGCCAGTGACGGCGTGGGTAGAAAGGGTGGAGGACGGTTTGGGTAAAAGGAAGGGGGGGAAGGGCGGAAGTGGGAGAGGAGATTGGTCGGAGGAGGGCAGGAAAAAATTTAAAGAGTTAATGGGGGGATAAGCAAATTCAGGAAGGGAAGTGGAAGAGGAGTGGCAGGGGCTGAAAAGGAGGATAGGGAAGGTATTAAGAGAAGTGAATATGGGAAGGGCAAGAAGGGCGGAGAAAGGGGCTGTTGGGGTGAAGAATGTAAGGAAGGGAAGAGAAAGGGATCATGTTAAGGAAATAGAGAAGGTAAGGAAGAAAAGTGGCAGTTATAGGGAGGAAAAACAGCGATACAAGAAGCTGTATAAGGAGAAGAAAAGAAGAGAAGTGGAGAAATGGGAAGGGGAGGTGAAGGAGATTAGAACAGAGGGACAGATATGGAAGGTGGTAAACAGGGAGAGAAAGAGGAGAAGAAGGTTGAACGAAGGAATTAGCATGCAGGAATGGGATAGGTATTTCAGAGATTTGTTGGGAGGAGTGGAAGGGAGGGTGGTGATGGGAGCAAGAAGAGAGGGGGAGTTGGAGGAGGAAGAGGGGAAGATAATGAGAGAAGAGATGTGGGAAATGGTGGGATAAGTTTCACTTCTAATAAAAATATAAAAAATGTATGGTTGTATATTCGTGAAATAAAATAAAGGCGCGCGCGTAGCGCGCGCCTGTGTTGTTTTATTCTTGAAATAAAATAAAAGCGCGCGCGTAGCGCGCGCCTGTGTTGTTCTAGTCCTATATAAGAAAAGTCATTTTGACCGAGAAGTGAGCAGTGCGAGTCGAATTATCTCGCACGTAGTGTTGCCGCTTTTCCGCGTGCGTGATTGGCCGGTCGAAGCCGGGTGTGATCGCGGGAGATCGCGGCGAGCTTCGTGCGTGTGTGTCGTGAGTGTCGTGAAATCGTGATGTGACAGCTCGCGTCGTGTCGCGAGGTTAATATTAAAGTGACAGTTAATAAGTTTAATTTCAAATTTCGGTCGCGTCACGCAAGGATCGAAGTGTGCCACGAAATTTGGATATGGGTGTCACAAGAGGCGAAAAATCAGCGGGTCGGAGATAGGTAATGACAGTCGTGACCGTTACTATGTTTACGCGAGCGTTACTTTTGTAGTAATTTACGATAATTCACTCGTTTACGCGGGATGAATTATCATAAGTTACTACAGAACTTCCGTTTACGTGAAGGAATTATCATGTTAGTTATACTACAGAAGTAACGCTCGCGTAAACGTAGTACGTAACAGATAGTGTGTGCGTGTGCGTGCGTGCGTGCGTGCGTGCGTGCGTGCGTGTGTGTGTGTGTGTGTGTGTGTGTGTGTGTGTGTGTGTGTGTGTGTGCTTGATCATCAATATATCATATATAAAAGATATTATAGGTTAACCGGAGAATGCTGATACCGAGGAGATCTTTAAGAAGGAAGGCACATCCAAAATCACACACGCATGCATATGCTGTCTTGTAAAAATTGAAGAGAACCAGAAAGTGATCTGTAGAGTAATTTGTATTGTAGGCAAGTTAAAATACTTTTACTACAGAACCTCTGTTTACGTGGAGGAATTATCATGTGAGTACTACAGAAGTAACGCTCGTGTAAACGTAGTATGTGACAGATATTGTGCATGTGTGTGTCATCAAGTTTCGAATTAGAGAGAGAGAAGAGAGAGAGAGAGAGAGAGAGAGAGAGAGAGAGAGAGAGAGAGAGAGAGAGAGAGAGGGGTTATAAAGTTGGTGTTAGTCTTGCTGGTAGATTTTTCCCATTTTTATATAAAAAAAATGTGATGACTTATTACAGGGAGCGAAGGGGTGATGATGATGATTAACGGCGAACTGGTAAAAGTAGAACAACTTCGAAGAGAAGAAATAATAAATTGCACATGTGGTTTTATGGAAGAGGATGGTTTAATGATCTCTGTCTCTGCTGGCAGTATGGACATTGTAATTTTATTGAAGAGAGGAAAAGGATGTTCCTGAGAAATACATTTGTTACATATGTCAAAATCCATATCGACTACGGCCGTCTAAGAAATATTATCACGATCAGGACTGGATTAAGGAAGGCAAATTGTCAAGGTAATTTATTTATTAATATATTTACATTTATATTTAGATTGTGCGTGTGGTTATATTTATTTATACATAGTATAATCTGTTTGTATGGAGAGAGAGAGGGAGAGAGGAGAGAGAGAGGAGAGAGAGAGAGAGAGAGAGAGAGAGAGAGAGAGAGAGAGAGAGAGAGAGAGAGAGAGAGAGAGAAAGAGGTAAAGTCTCATAATAATATTAATATACTATGTATATTAGGTAGTCTAATGTATACAATTTAATACATAGGATGATGCAAGATCTCTGTGACAAACTCTGAGGAATGATAAATCTCGTAGAAAGGACCATATTCTGTGAAGAAATCTATGTTTTCTGACGTATTATTTGGGAGCTACACGATGGCACAGACAAGTCTTAGGTGACATGTATTACAATTGTAAAATAAATTATTTATTTATTATTTTAAGTATATTTGCAGATAGTTTATAGAAGATGTTTAAAGTGTCTATCCTGAATTTAATTGCATTTTGCGTTACAGAATACAATTAAGTGAGGCAGACACTTTAAAAACATCTTCCGTAAACTGTTTGTAAGTGTACTTGAAATAATAAATAAATAATTAATTTTATATAATTGTAATACATGTCATCCAAGACCTGTCTATGCGGTTGTGTGACTCCTAAACGACACGTCAGGGAATATAGGTTATTTCACTGACAAAAGTTGTAGGATATCAAGGAAATCAAATAATGGTAAAACCAATTTTCAAAAAATCGTCATATAAAGGTCATCGTTATTTTTTAAAACAGAATTGTATGATTTTTTTATATAATATGATTCTTCTAATTATTCTACATATAAAGGTATTAAGGTAGAGTTATCAAAAAATAGTTTATGAAATATTTCATATTTTATTCTGGTATTTTTTGACATAAAATATAAAATATCTCGTAAACTATTCATTTTTTGGTAAATGTACCTTAACACTTTTATGTACAGAATAATAATAAGATGAATCAATTGGTGCGAAGAAAACATATTGTTACTTTGCAAAAAAGATAATTATTGTAGTTTATATAAAGCAATTAAACTTTTTATTATACAGTTACATCGAGTAATTTTGGAAACAGAGAGAGAAAGAAGGGAATAGAAAACATCGTGCTTCCTTAGAAGATTGAAATGAGAAAGTGATCTGTAGCGCAATTCGGATTGTAGGCAAGTTAAAATATTAATTGATTCGAGTCCATTATATTGTGATAGACGTTGATCAGATTTTATATCTTAGTGTATGGAAATATTAATTATTCATGAAAGCAATAACAACAAAATAAATGTTGGTAAATTTTATATTCGTATTCAGCAATCTCTAACATTTAAAAAAATAATTAAATTAATATGTTCTTCTCACACACAAAGAAGATTAGACTCTAAAAGAATTAATTAATATTTAATCTAAATATATTATAATAAAAATTATAATTGCAAAGTTTTCGGAAGTGGTGGACAAACCAGTTTATATTTTTAATGCAAACTACCTCGAATTTTTATATTTCATTCATTGTCAGTCACCAGAAAATTTTTTCTGCAGATATTTGAAGGCTGGCGGATAATGGAGCGCATACACGATTCTCTCGATTTAGATACTAACTTTTTGAATTCTGTTACATTGAGATTTTACTTTGGACTAATGGCGAACTCTTTAGTAATGAAGTTTTTAACAAGGTAAGATTATGCAATATAATTATAATTAAATTATTGTTTGGAAATATTATATATAACATTAACATAATTATTTTTTAAGATGATTATGAAGGAGAGAGACTTCCTTACCGATTTGGTTGAAACTTTACAATTTTGTCTATTTTGGTGCGTAAAACATAAATCTGTAAGTTAAAACTGTCGCTCTCAATTTAAAAAAAAAAGCGTTATTAAATACTGAAATTGATTGCATGGTTAGGATGTCTGTTATATTCACACGATTATCCGCAGTAACGTAAGAGTGGAATTACAGTAATAGTGCTGTATAATAGCAACTTCTCATAATAGTCTGGCGCCTTGCTTTAATTGTGTGATATTATTTGACTCTGTATTTATATAGACTCTTAATCTACTAATTATTTTCTGCTATAAAAAATGCAGAAAATAATTGGTATATTGAAAAGTCTATATAAATACAAAGTATAATAAATACAAAGTCAAATAATAGCACATAATTAAAGTAAAGCGCCAGTCTATTATAGGGCAGGTTGCTGTTATACTGTATTATTACTATAATTTCATGCACTTTTACGTCACTACGCATGATCATGTGCATCTACATTATGTTAGTATGACATTCTAACCACACAGCTATCAATTTTAGTACTTAATAACTTTTTTCCTAATTGAAAGCGACAATTTTAACTTACAGATTCATGTTTTACTAAAATACATAAAATTGTGAAGTTTTAGCCAAATCAGTGAGGAAGCCCTTCTCCTTCATAATTACCTTTTTTAAATCACATTTAACTGCAATAATTAAATTATTATATTTAACAAATTAATAATTTTTAAAATATAAGTAATTTACCTGACTATTTATTTATTATTAAAAAAATTAATAATTATTTTGCACTAATTATAAATTTTCAAATAAATAGTAATTCATTTTTGATAAATTATTAATTATTTTAATAATAAAGAATTTATTTCTATTAATTACCAATTTGCAAAAGAAATTAATTCATTTTCCCCTAAATACTAACTTTCACGAACTATAAATTTTTCTCTGACAAATTACCAATTTTATAAGCAATCTATAATTCACTTTTACCTAAATATTATTAATTTTTATGTGAATGGTAAGAGAGAGAGAGAGGGAGTGGGAAAGCGGGAAGAGAGAGAGAGAGAGAGAGAGACTTTATCTTGAACAAGATTGTGCAAAGAGATGTGCAATGTTTGCCTTATTTTAGATATACCGATGAATTTAATGTTCGAGAAGATCTGATGGGACTAGCTATTGGTGCTCATGGTGCAAATATTCAATAAGCTCGAAAAGTTGATGGCATTACAAATATGGAGTTAGAAGAAAATTCATTTAAGATATATGGAGAGGTAATAATAAAAATTATTATCGCTTGTATTATTTCGAAGAATATTGTTTTATAAAAGTTTACTTGATCGTTTTTATCTAAAATGTATATACATATCCGTATATATGTTGCATTATATTAGGCTGGTATACAGATGGTATTATTAGATTTTTTTCTTAATCACAGACGCATGAAGCTGTTAAACTGTTCAGCTGTTGATGCTAGGATTCTGTATACAGAGACACGACACAATTCAGTTGTTTAAAATCTAGATTTATATATTAAATATTATAAAAAACATCTATTTTACGATTAAACTTTTCCGTTTGAAATAGTATATGCAATTAAATATTTTTTATTTTAATGAAATAATGTAATAAACAACAACTTTTGTTCTTAAACACATACTAAGTTTTGAGGTAATTTTGTTTATTGTAATAAAAAGAATAGCACACACACACACATATTTAAAATTGTATGTATAATATATTATATAAAAAATATAAATTATAAAATAAAGAAAATAAGATTATATGATTTAAGAATTGTAAGCAAATTACTATTACTAATAAAATTGATGTGTTATCTGATAATTTATACTAACGATTTAAATTCAGTTCATATATGTATACATACATGTGTACTCATCGGCAGGAATGCCTGGACACATATGCTTACGATACACATATATATAGATGTCAAATACATATCAAAATATCCAGGTATTCCTGCTGGTCAGTGTACATACATGCAACATCGAATCAAAGTCAGTCGCACTTAAATTGTGAACTCCAAGACCTTTTTTTTATTCTTCTCGGGACTTTAAGATTATTAAGGGGATGCTGGAGTCGTCTGTTTTACCGATAAAACTACCATTCTTCTTCTACTTATGTAACGTCGTATTGATTTGACAGAATTAAAAATGCTCTTCCATAATTGCAGTACATACATCAATGATTCAGGAAAACTTCGATTTTATATAGAAAACGAGAAAAAATTACGGAATTACAGATTTCCTTACCTACTTTTGTCCTAATATGGTGTCTCGAGTTGCAGCAATTGCCATCAACTCATCACAAGATGTGCTTCATATAAGAGATATATCATTGATATGAACGTGGAAACGAGTTTCTTTGAATTGCACAACAAGAAAAATATCGATGAACCTTCAAAATCGAGATTAGAAGTCTAATATAAGAGTACAGTGTATATGACGATTCGTGCGTATGTGTGCGTGCAATGTAGGTGTTATCCTTGTCTATATCTATGCTAATACGGCTCTGTGATTGATTCATAATATCTTAAAATTGTATTTAAGACGGTCTTAAATATAAGAACCGATTATGAATACCGACCAAGGAATCCTCATTTCTCAAGGAAGGATTATAGGCGGCATTCATAGTCGGATCTTATATCTAAGATCGTCTTAAGTTTGGTCAAAGGCATTTTCTTGAAGTCAGTTTTATCTTTTTTTTTTATTTCTGAGCAATTTTTAAAATTTTAATTGTTTCTTCTATTTTTTTAAATAGATTTATATATCAATTTCTATGTGACATAATAATCACGTGTAAAATTTAATTTCATGATAAAAAATTAAATATAATTTTTTTTAACCGACTTCAAAAAGGAGGTTCTCAATTCGGCGAGCATGATGTATGTGGGTATGTCTACGATTTTTTCTGAAACTACTGGACAGATGCGGTTTTCACTGTCCTATAGAGTGATCCTTGCTCCGGAAAGTTTAGTACATAAAATAATTATAACATAAGGGTACGGAGCAGTAAGAAAATATGCATACTTAATAATTACAAGCAAATAATAAATTATTATTTTTGATTCGTATCAATTGAATAACGCACTAAAGAAGTATGAATTAAAAAAGAACTTTTTAAATAAAATTGACTTCAAAAGAGCTCTAGAAAGAATGAAAAACATTAAAAAATAAAGAAGGAAGAAGGAGAGCCAAGAGACAGAGAAAAGGAGAGAGAAAGAGAGAGAAAGAGGGAGGGAGAAAGAAAGAGAGAGGAAGAGGGGGAGAGAGAGAGAGAAAGAGAGGGGGAGGGAGGGAGGGAGGGAGGGAGAGATTGATTGATTGATTATAATAAAGAGAAGACAATGAGCGAAAATGAATGAGTGAGAACAAGTAAGAATAAAGAAGAATGAGAGAAGATAATGCAGTAAAATGCAATAAAATTAGAAAAATGATGCAGAATGGATGAGAATGAAGGAAACTATATGAAGATAGTGGGAGGAGACTACATGAAGATAGTGGTGAAAGAACGTAACAGAGTGAATCAAACAAAATAAAACAATATGAGATAGAATGAGGGAGAATAAGTAAAAATGAAAAAAATTGAAAAAGTACAAGGGAGTCTGAAAAATAAAATAATATATGATTAATTAATAAGGGAGGGAGAGGGACTCCTGGTGGTTAGCGAGCGCGATAGAGCGAAAAATAAGGCGTAGAGTGAGATTAGGAGTAGCAGCAAAGAGGAGAGTAGTGGTGGGGGAAGAAAGAGGTGGCGACGGCGATGGAAGTGGTGACGAGAAGCAAGGAAAGATAGGAGAGAAGATATTAGGTAGTAACGGTGTGTGGTCAGAAAAAGGTTAGGGACACCATAGAGAGAAAGTGAAATGGCAGGCGGTTGAGAGGTGGCGAAGAGTAAGAAAAGCTGAGAGAACAGGTGATGACTCGGAGAGGAAAGGGGAAGGAGTAGGGCGGCAGTAGATTTGAAGCGAGATAGGGAGAGAAGGAGACGATAGAATAAAGAAGGTGAGAGGAAGGCAGAAAATAAAAAGAAGAGTAGAGGTGATTAATAAGGGAAGTGAGGGGAAGAATAAAGCGGAGAAGGAGCTCAAAAACATGACAGGTAGAATAGGTAAGGTGGCTAGCGCAGGGAGAGAGAGAGAAGTGCGAGCATATGTAGTGAAAGGAGTATAGATGATTATTTTAAAAGAAAAAGATAGGAAGAGGGAAGAGGCGTCTAAAAGGAGTAGGAAAATGGTGAGATCGCTAGAGAAAGAACAGATGTTAGGGATAATGAGTAAAATGATGGAGGAAATACGGGAATTAAGGAAAGAACAGAAAGAGCAAGGGGTAGAAGATAGAAAGCAAGAAAGAGAAAAAAATGATAAGAGATGAGATTAGGAAGATGAAGGCGGATGTAGAGGAGAGATAGGTGAAATGGTAGAAGGAAAGTGAGGAATTGAAGAAGGAGATAAGAGAGTTGAGATGAAGGCTGGAGAGTATAGAGAGGGAGAAATATGGGAAGAAGGAAGGGCGGGGAGAAGTGAAAGAGGAAAGAAAGTGGGAGATAGGAAAAAGCGATAAAGCAATGGAAGCGAAGGTAAGAGAGCTAGAAAGGTGGAGAGAGTTAGAAGAGAGAGACAGAAGGAGGAACAATGTAGTAGTGAAAGGGGTGGAGATGGAGGAGCGAAGGCTAAAGAAAGCGGTATAGAAGCTATGGCTAGAGATGGGGGTGGAGGGAGGAATAGAGGAGGTAAAAGAGATAGGAAGAAAGACGGGGAAAAAGAAGAAGATGGTTTTAGTTAGGTTAAAAGATAGAGTAAGAAAAAGAGAGGTAATGCAGAGAAAGAATGTGTTGAAAGGGAGGATGGAAAGAATAGAGGATGACATAACCTTGAAGGAAAGAAAAAAATGCAATGCAGCCTGGAGAGGATAGCTGAGAAGGAGAGAAGGAATAGGAGGAAAGCTTGGATAAAGTATGGAAAAATTGGATGGAGGATAAGTGGTGGAGTTGGGATGAGGAAAAAGAAGTCCTGATAGATGGAAGGGGAAATGAAAGAGAGGAGCAAAAAGGTGGCGGGGGGGGGGGGGGAGAAATAGAAACAGAAGAAGAGGAAAAAAGTAGAAGAGAGGGAGACGGAAAAATGAAAAGAAAGGGTAGTGAGGAGGGAGGAAAAACGATAAGAGGGGAGGGCGGAGAGAAGAAGGAGAGTTAGGAGGAAGAGAGTGTGGTGAGGCTGAGGGGAGGGAGGAAAGAAGTTAGAGAGAGTAGAGTGGGGAAAGTAAAAAGGAATGAAAGAGAGGAAAAAGAGGGGTGAATAGAGGGAAAGGGGGAAGAAAGGAATGCAGGAGGGAGGAGGGGAAGAAACAGGAAGGAAGCTTAAAGATGAGCTTTTGGAATGTAACGGGAGTGAAGGGAAAACAAGAAGGGTTTTAGGAAAGGACAAAGAGTGGGATGTCGTGGGGTTGGTGGAGACGTGGCTGGAACAGAAGGAATGGGAGAATAGGATGCCAAAGGAGTTCAACTGGAGGATACAGGGTGCAAAGAAAGAAAGAGTTGGAAGAAAAGGAAGAGCAATAGGTGGGATAATGATGGGAGTCAGAAAAGGGTTAGAAGGGGAAGAAGAATGGGTGGAGGAGGAGGGTTTAATGATTAGAGAAGTAAGATGGAAGAAGGAGAAATGGAGATTGGCAATAGTTTACGTAAGCGGCAACTTGGACAAAATAATGGGTAAGATAAAATCGGTAAAGGAGAAGGAAGGGAGAGAGGAGAGATGGATAGAGTGGGGGGCAATTTCAATGCGAGAACAGGGGAGAAAGGAGCGCTGGAGGATGGAGAAGAGGGAGTTGAAAGAATATGTGATAGATTATATCTTTCAGTAAATAAAATAAAAAATAAGAGAAGAAAGAAAATTAGAGGTGATGGTGGAAATATTGAAGAGAAGAAAGAAAATTAGAGGTGGTGGTGGAAATATTGAAAAAATAGAAGAAGAGATAATTAGTGAAAAGAAAGGAAAAATGGGAAAAGTAAAAGCAGAGGAGATAACGAATGTGAAGTGTAAGGAAAAAAAAAAAAGAAAAATGAGAGCCGAGGAAGCGAAGTGTGATAAGTCTTATGCGAGAAGTAAAAAGAAAGAAGAAAACAAAATATTGGAGAGACAGATATGTGAAGTGAGCGGAGGGAAAAAAAGAAACAAGAGGTGGCGAATGAACATTGGTACAGTACAGTGGATGAGAAAGGGAATACATTTTAACGGAGAGAAGTGGTGATGTGGGACGAGTGTTTTAAGGTGAATGGAACGGAAAAATTTGGACGTGAAAGCGCGCGCGTTAGCGCGCGTGTGTGCTAGTGTCCACTTTTAAAAAAGGCGTGTTAACTGAGTGAATTGCGTTTGTATCGAAATTATTGTTGCCTCTTTTCCGCGATGCCGATTGGTTATCTCGATGCGTTGTGTGCGAGTGCGAGTTATTACTTCGTATCGAATGTCGTCTATATCGTTTTAACCTCACGTCACGTGTCAATGTGGAATCTAATAAAAAAAAATGTGTATCGTGAGGGATGACGCATGACGCGTGGTTAGCGCGAGTGATTGTGTAACGGAAAGATCCGTGGTCCGTGGTCCGTGGTCCGTGGTCCGTGATACAGCAAGGCGGCGCGAATAATCTGCAGGTATGTGTTTTTATTTTTATCCTTGTATTACGATTACTTGTACAGGTTACGATTACAGGTACAACTTAACCTTGTGAATGAAGTAAAAGAAGGAGGAAGAGGAGAGTAGAGGAAGGTCGAGTGAATTGCTATGTTATTCAGAGTGACAGTTAATATTATTAGGAGATCGGTATACAGCAATGCGCGCACGCTTTGTTACTCATCACGAGATCCTTTACGTTTGGATCTCTCGTTACGCAAGGATCCAAGGCCATGCAGTGTACAATATCATTGTAACTTGTACGTAGCAAAGAGATTCAAGTCCAGCAGGAAGAAAGCTGCTGACAAGGTAATTAATATAATATATTTAACTTTTTAACTCCATTTAGTTCCTTGTTTTTAATTAATATAGTTTATTTAGTTTCTTTCTTCGCCTTCGTGCTTGTTTATTCTTTTGAGAAGCTTTCGAGCACAGATAAATGTATTATTTTTGGAATATATTGCAGAAAAAAGACAGGGATGAAGATTCTGACGAGGAGAGGGAGGAGGACGACGAGGAAGAAGCCTTTGTAGGTTCGAAAGTGGCCAAAGTAAAGGTATCTTCCTTACGAGTAGATGCTATTTGCAAAGTTGGATTTGGAATGAGTCGCAGGTATGCCTAATTTTATTTTGGCTGATACACTTGCCCAAATGTGACGTTGCATTTCAATTTATAATGGTCAAGTCTTATTTATTTCATATTCTCGTTTTTAGTAAAGTCGAGGAAGCATTTTATGCAAGCAAGTTTCGCATAAATGCGCGGCGATCCCAGTCTGTAAGAAGTGCGCCGAGATATCGCCGAACGCGCGGTGCCCACCGTCATGTGCTTGCCACATCGTTGTCCCCGCGTGTATCGACGCCGGAAGGGAAGGATGGAGGCGGACTACCAGCCGACGCTCAGTCCGTCGCGGACGTTGACAGGTGAGCTGGCGATAGTGGCGATGCCCCGACCGCCGTAGACGAGTTCGGCTTGACGTGTCCGCACCCTTCTCCGACTCTTTCGCCGCCCTCGGCGAAGCCGTCGTCGTCGTCGGGATCGACTCGCGACATTGGCAGGCGGTGACACGAGTCGACAGCAGAAGCGAGGGAGTCGACTCGCGTTGAGTAAATAGAAAGCATCTCATTATCGTGACATCGTGCGCTATCATTACTTTCGCAAGCAGAGGCTGTCGGATCGCAGGTTTATGGAGCAGAGAGCTCGATCGTCCGTATTGGAGCAGAGTAGTTCGAGTAGATGGTTGTTGAATACGTGCGGTGCAATGTCAATCGGGTTTATCTTTGGAGATAAGATATTTTTTCTCGCGCGTACAAATACGTACAGGTATCATTGTTTTGATCTGCTTATTTAATATCAAGACTGATTTGTGTTGACGTGTTTAACAGGAATGGGCAACGACTGTGAAGATCCGTATCCTAGCCCGTCGGATTATCACGATTATGAACCAAATCTGGAATTTGACGATACAGAATTGCAAACTGCTTCAAACAACGGTAAATTATACGCCTCCAGATATATGTTTTGGTATCTCCTTTTTATACAATTAAGTATCTGTAGATGCAGAATTCGTTTTCTTCTTATTTTACCCTTTTCTATGTTATGAAAGTTATATGAAAGATTAATTTACATGATGAAGCAGCTATGATAATTGTTTAAAAATTAACTTTATTGTTACAGCGGCGCGGTTTCTGGAAGAAAAATTGATTTTGGTGAGCAGCAGCATGGGTACCGGAATGGATTATTTGGAAAGCCCAGTGAGCGACGGCACGATCGAGGAGAACTTTGAGGAAGCTTTGGTAGATGCTCCAGTTATCGAATCTGGTGTGTGACCTTTTACCTTCTGTTAGTAGCCAGTAAATGGCATGGCATTCTCGGGGCATAGCAGGTGAATTATGTGTAGAACATTGTATAGCTTGTTTTACATTGCATGGCGTAAGGATGAAAAAGGAAAGGGAATGCGACGACTGTTTTGCTTTTTTTTAAATCCGTTTTGTAACAATAACATTGTGTACAATCCTAGCGTTTGAAGTGAGTAAATCTTTTTCCTTCGAGTATACATTTTTTCTTGTAAAACAGAATTTTGCTCCGAGAATTTAAATTGTTCTTGCTAGATAGAATTTTTGTTTGATACAAGTTTGTTGCAAGAGCACGTTTGTGATACGTGCAACCTTATATCACAACAAATGTCTGTTCTAATGAATAGCGGACGATCTGGCTGCTTTAGACGGAGAGCTCGCCGACGAGGAGGATTATCTTGACATATCCAGGCATGGTATCGTAGAAGTGGTCGGCGACGATAGCGCCAGTTGTAAAATAATATAATTGTTGTATCAGCTTGCAAATTGCCTCCCATTGGAAAAGAGACTTTTTTAATCACGCTAAACTCCTCAGGTGAGTTTGCGATATCTACATTGTAGAGGGTAACATGCAAAATATTTATTCCGCAAACAATGACTTATAATTGTCTGTAAATTACTTAAAGACTGCGAGTCATCCTGTATTATGTCTAACAGAGTTTGCTAAGACTATCTGTTTTCTGGTACTACGTTTTTTTTTATTTATTCAAAGAAAAATTCAAAGAAATAGGTATCTTGTTGATGAATTACTTTTTCTACTTTTCAATAAAAATAAAAATATATTAAAGCTTTCAAAGCGCAATGCATGATGTAATCGAATTTTTAGATGTACAATTACACACAGGTAGTCCCAGAATTAAGCATTTATATTAAATCCACTTGTTAGATTTGCCTTTCTTAATTTCAACATTTTTAATAAGTATAAAAAGTATCACCGTAGGTATTTCATATTAAGAACTATTTTTGGGAAAAATTCGATTTAAATTTACTGCTTGCGAGGAATTTCAAGAGCTTTAATTGATTAATATTCCGGACCGTACAAGATTGTTTTTATTTAATTGGTTGTCGTGTAACTCTCAAGTATCGATACCTTGGGGGCGTCCAATATATCAGCAGTTTCGGATTTCATAAGGCGTTTGATTGTTACGCTGTTATAAAGAGGATTAGTTAAATCAGAGCCGTTGGCTTGTTCCGATCAAGATGAGAATAATACAAGTGTTCGGATTTTTCTTAATTCTCTGGCATGGTCAATTTGGTACATTATATAATCTTCAGTAAAATAATAATAATTGCGTTTCATTACATATATTTTTCTACATTCAATAATTAAGCGCATGTCATCAATTAAGTATGTTTGAAAATAATTTTTGTTATCGTTAAAGCTTTTAAGAAATATTCTAATAAAAAGTAATATTCTAATAATTGGATAAATAACAAGGGATTCTTGATAATGAAATTAACAAGTGACAAGTAAAAAAAAGGGGGCTTGGTGAATTCATCAAATTTTGAAGTTACTTATTTCTCTCCGCAGAACATGATCATTTTCATTTAATTGTTACCGCAGCGCTGAAATGGTTCGAAGCGGAGCCGAAACGTCGGATTTATTATGTATATTATTAGTTATTAAAGATCAATATAACGTTGATTTGTGTACCGTCAACCGTGTTGAACTCTCAAAGTCCCTCTCCGTTTTTAATTGTCAAAAGTAATATTTACATTAAAATAATTTGATTGATCAAATATGATATTATATTAATTAAATCTTAATGTAAATCTATATTTTCTTTTTTAGCTTCTATTATCAATGATGTACCACATTCAGACACAGTTGTAACACGGGGGTGCAAAGATTTGGAAAGTACGACACCGCTGTTGCGTCTTAAAAAGTATCTCTTTTGAGATTATGATTTCACTGTCCGTCCGAACCATCATAAAACAGTTATCAACGTGACTCTCAAACTGATGCCGAAAATGATGGAATTCGTAAGTGCATTATCGTAAATTATTACGTGATAAATTATATTACGTGATTGTAAAGTCAGTAGCTATAGTGTGCTAAAGTACGTTACATTCTAAATATAATATTTCGAAAAAGAATAGATTATTAGCGGGAACTTTGTTATTCGAACTATTATATTTTAGCAAAATTACAATTTTTATTTTCTGACATAGGACATGTCTTAATTTAAAAATTAATTAAAATATATATTTTATGTTAAAAAATAAATTACTTTTATCTAAAGTGTAATATTCATATTTTCTGTTCATTTCGCAATTAAATAGTATATAAGGAAAATTAATTAATTTTATTTATAGGCCGGGGAGGGTATACTGACGCTTCATAGCTGGATGTCATTGGTGAGTCTAGAATATTTTACTTATCGTACCACATTCTTATTTGAATAAGATATTTAATTAATAGTCTTGGACGGACACGTATCTTACCTGGACATCGAGTGATTATAATGGAATTACTTATATTCACATGAAATCCTACGATATTTGGTTACCCGATTTGCATATTTACAACTCGTAAGTTATCCTTTTATATTATCGTTATTAATCGCGTTACACTAATATTATTAGAGAAAAATTAAAATAGAGCATGTAGCGAGAGAAGGAAACATTTGTAAATAAATCTGATCAGATATAAACAAATAATTTAAAAGAATGATTTGATTCATCTTATCTTTTTAAATTAAAAGAAATTTATACTCTAATTTAGATTTTTATTTTCTCTATCTTTAGGATAAATTATTCGCTATTTAAGATAGACTTTTCAATTCTTATTTTTATATTAGCACTCAATTACGTAATGTAAATGCGATTAAATACTTGTTCGGTTCTTTTAGTGGCGATATGTCGAATGATGAATCGACTTTTGACACAGAATGTTTGTTTTTTAATACGGGCTCTGTCATTTGCGTGCCATCTGTAAAATATATTTCAAAATGCGATCCTGATTATACTTATTGGCCTCACGACCAGCACACATGTAATATCACACTCGGCTCATGGTCGCATACAGGAGAGGAAATCGATGTCCATCTAGACGGAACCGGAGTACGTGAATTACTTGACTTACAAAACTGCAATAATAAATCTTTTCCATACATAGTTTTTTCCGAATATTACTTTTGATGAAAAATTATGCATTATAAAATTAACTTAACGCACCTTGAGTTAATGCGGGCGATATATTGTAAAATTGCTGGCAAAAATTTCATCTAAAAATTATTAAATTAGAATATAAAATAAAGAAAAAAATATCTTTCTTTGTCTGTTTTAATTTAAGATATTTTTGAGAGATCGGTATGCAATTTTCACCTTTCTTTCCTTTTATTTATATAAATTTTATTTATAAATAGATTTATATATTTTCATAATTATATAAAAACTATTTTCATATATTAAAAAATAAAAAAATAACTATCTAACTACATTTATTTCACAGGTAAACATGAATGGCTACGAGAATAGCACAGAGTGGGACTTGAAATTGTTAAACGCAGAGAAAATTGTTAAAAAATATAAATGTTGTCCAAACGATACTTTTCCAAAAATCGATTACACATTTTTATTGACACGGCATAACGACATAAATCATAGATTTTACGTCACACCAGCCATCTGTAAGCAATTGTTTGCAAAAACAAACTTGCATGGTAATTGTATATATACTTAGATCACGAATGCCTTTTCTAGCTTTGATATTCCTCACTCTGACGGTGCTCTGGTTGGATTCAAGATCGGTTGAACGAGTAGCAATCGCAAGCGTAAATTTTATTTGCCACTTACTCTGCATGTTCGATTTACATTGGTTAGTGCCGTACAATGGCGTTAATCCTCCTAATATAAGTGAGTATCAAAACCACAAAGAATGTCATAATTGACAAAAAATATCCTAAGTTAAATCTGAAAGAAAGAGACATTTCAATTCCATAACTTCGAAATGAAATCTTTTCGTATCAATAATTATCCAATATAAATATTGTTCAAATATTATTTAATACAATGAAAGATAGTATTCGAATTAAAAATTAAGATACAATAGAATCTAGAATCAATTACCAGAATCACACGCAAAACTACATGATTTAAATTACAAATAACAAGTTACATTTCTTATATTCATCCTGCAGTGCTGTTCTACCGCGATTCCTTGGCATTGGCTACATTCGCGTTAATTCTGACAGCCTTGTTACGTAAACTGCAAAACATTACATTAACATATTACATTAGCATAAGCGTAGCAAAAGATCGCTAAACTAATGAGTATCCAGTATAAAGTCGCCATATTGATTTACATAAGATGCTCATTGGTCCAGCGGTCTTATGATATGCTTATGTAGCCTATGCAATTTTGTGTGCGATAGCCTTTATACATTTGATTACAACTTCAAATGATTTAATATTGATTTTCATCGTTGCTAAGAAAATAAAGACTAAAACAAAACATAATTGTTTTTCAGTAAATGTTACGAAGAGGCGAAGGCCCGCAAAGGACATAGCATAAAATTGTCGCGATAAGCATAAAAAGTGTCGCGAGGGTGTCTAATCGGGAACGACGTAGTGTTCCGTACCGAGACCACAGGCGCGTGAAGCCGTGTGCATAAAGGAGAGCCGAACGGATACCGGACTACGCACATATCAATACCGGACTACGCAATAACAATAATATCAACCAAGTCGAGCAAGAAGAACTCTATACAAAAGGTAATATCAAATAATTTATAATTTATTCTCTCTCTCTCTCTCTCTCGCTCTCGCTCTCGCTCTCGCTCTCGCTCTCGCTCTCGCTCTCGCTCTCGCTCTCGCTCTCGCTCTCGCTCTCGCTCTCGCTCTCGCTCTCGCTCTCGCTCTCGCTCTCGCTCTCGCTCTCGCTCTCGCTCTCGCTCTCGCTCTCGCTCTCGCTCTCGCTCTCGCTCTCGCTCTCGCTCTCTCTCTCTCTCTCTCTCTCTCTCTCTCTCTCTCTCTCTCTCTCTCTCTCTCTCTCTTCATAAATTATTCTCAATTTGTATTAACCTTAGAGAGCATATACGGGGTTGTACGCAACCCCTTGCCAAAATTCAAAACGCTTCTATTTATTTAGTAAGGTTAGTTTTCATACCGAGACCCTAACCATAATTCAGTTCAGTCATCTGGTAGTTGACCTCCGTTATTCAGTAAGTGCGTTAGATCCGTGCAGCAGCTGTGACCGAAAAAGAAAATCGTGCTGAAATTCATATATGTTCTCTAGGGTTAATACTCATTTGTATATAAATTCTTACATATATAAAAATTGAAAGTTATATTATATTCGTGGAAAAGAAGAAAGCACGTTCACTAATTAAATAAGAAAAATATCTTTATCATGTTCTATGAATGTTATTGTATAAATCAAATATTAGTCAATGCAAAAAATCTCTTATTTACCAGGTGGTGACGAAAAGAATTGATGAGTGCTGAACGAAGAGGCGAAGGCCCGCAAAGGACATAGCATAAAATTGTTGCGATAAGCATAAAAAGTGTCGCGAGGGTGTCTAATCAGGAACAACGTAGTGTTTCGTACTGAGACCACAGGCGCGTGAAGCCGTGTGCATAAAGGAGAGCCGAACGGATACCGGACTACGCACACATCAATACCGGACTACGCAATAACAATAATATCAACCAAGTCGAGCAAGAAGAACTCTATACAAAAGGTAATATCAAACAATTTATAATTTATTCTCTCTCTTTCTCTCTCTCTCTCTCTCTCTCTCTCTCTCTCTCTTCATAAATTATTCTCAATTTGTATTAACCCTAGAGAGCATATACGGGGTTGTACGCAACCCCTTGCCAAAATTCAAAACGCCTCTATTTATTTAGTAAGGTTAGTTTTCATACCGAGACCCTAACCATAATTCAGTTTAGTCATCTGGCAGTTGACTTCCGGTATTCAGCAAGTGCGTTAGATCCGTGCAGCAGCAGTGACCGAAAAAGAAAATCGTGCTGAAATTCATATATGTTCTCTAGGGTTAATACTCAATACCATTATCTTATTTAAATTTTTTTGCGGTAGTCTTCGAAATTCTTTAGTGTTTAAGATCGTCTTAAGTTTATCTTTAGATGTTGAACAACTCGTTTCATTAGCTACAGAATATCTAAAGATAAACTTAAAACGATCTTATATATAAGATCTGATTATAAATACCGGCCATTGTCTTATTAAACCAGTTATAATATATAATAAAAATCTGTTTAAAAGATTCTACTTTATTATACGTTACTAATTCATTTATCATATATTTTTCTATTTTCTCATATGTAATGCAAATATTCTTAAAGTAATTACTGCGTACAACAATTTTCTTGATATAACATATTGTTCCTCTCTTATTATAAATTTGATTGATTCTTTATTTTTAAACCGAAACTCATTCAAAGTCTTCAATATTCAAAGCGAATAGTCAAAGCGAAACCACATGACTCTAAAAATAATATTTTTTATTTATTTATATTACATTGGTTCAAAGGGGGACATAAGAAGGTGTCATTGGTTTGACCTTGAGTGAACGTGCCGAGGTCATATGGAGTTAAATTTTGTTTTTTTAAATGGGACCCCTATTTTTCATTGCATATTCTTGTAGATTACCTAAAGAGCTATTAAAAACAGTATATTTAAGTATTTTTTTTATGAAGTACTTTTCGAGTTACAAGGCTTGAAAATCACAATCCCGCCGGTATTAGAATTATCCAAGGTTTACCGGCCAATGAATTAATGTTGCAAAAAAATATCAAGATACAAGAAATGTTTAATTGAATTTGTAAATTCAATTGAAAATTAATAGTGTTTGAGATTTGATTCAAAGAATAAAGAATCATAATTTTAGGTTAGATTAGTCCTTTATTTTTTAAGAATGAAAACAATTTTTGTATTGTACTTTCGAATTTATCTAATCAAAATAAATGTTTCTGGTACCTTAACAATTTTTTTACAAAATCGATAGTTTCCGAGATATTTGGGCTAAAAATTGCGATTTGTACGAGCACTAAGGCGCGTTGCTCTTTCATTTAGGGGGAGTGCCATTAATTTTGGGTCTTGCCTTCACTGGCCGGATCAATGTTGGGTCTTGTCTTCATTGGCCGGTATACCTTGGGTAATGCTTATGCCGGTGGGATTGTAACTTTCAAGTCTTGTAACTCGAAAAGTACTTCATGAAAAAATACTTAAATATAGTGTTTTGAAAAGCTCTTTAGGTAAGCTACAAGAATATGCAATGAAAAATAGGGGGTTCTATTTAAAAAAACAAAGTTGAATTCCATATGACTTCGGTACGTTCACTCAAAGTCAAACCAATGACACCATCTTATGTCCCTCATTGAATCAAACAACTTTTGTCTGAAACGTTTTTCCGTATCTTTTATATTTTTCAAGATATTTGCTTGGGGCGATTAAAATGAAACACCCGATATATATACTAATATATAAAATTCTTACGGGTGTATGTTTGAACGTTTTTAATTTAAAAACTATTGGACCGAATTTTTACCAAAAGTATTTTTACCAAAAGTATATAAAATAGGGGTAGAATTTTCCGGGAGGTGTTATAGAGTGTATAGTTTTGCGTTAACGATCTTTTTCTCGGAACCGATATCCAAAATTTTTTCAATTTTTCGGGAAATAATTGACTAAATTTTAAAGAATTGTATATAAAACAGGGGTAGAATTTCCCAAGGAGTGCCATAAAGTGTATAATTTTTCGTTACTGATCTTTTTGGAACCTGGTATCAGAAATTTTTCCAATCTTTTGGGAAATAATTGACCGAATCTTAAAGAATTGTACATAAAACAGGAGTAGAATTTCCCAGAGAGTGCTATAAACTGTATAGTTTTTTGTTATCAATCTTTTTTGGAACCAGTAGGGGAGACCGGGGCTAACCCGATACCGGGGCAAACTTGACACTAGGCTTTTTGCCAATTTAAATCAATCGTAGAAACTTGCCTTTTCTACTGTAAATGCGTCTTTATGTGCCAGTATTATCAACGGAATTTGGTAACATTCTGAGTTATAGTGTAATTTTTAACGCGACATAAGCGTTTTTGATAGTGAAAAGTAATTTTCCTGATCTCTCGAAAATGTCTACTCTTTCATCGAGCTTTACTCTTGTGAATCTACCGGTAAGTGATTTTGATGGGAAATTCGATGCTTTATACGAATCCGATAATAGTTTTTGCATATTTTCAAAATTTTTATATTTTTGGAGTAACAAAAGTAAAAAACGACGTTCTGGGCAAAGTCGATGGGGCAAAGTCGACATGCTGTTTTATTGGCTCCCAATAATAAACGATGCTTGTGATACAGCTATATGGCCCATGACAAATGTGTGTACACGTGTAATCGCAAATTTACTTGCATAAACTGTTTTTCAGACATGAGTTTAGATGAAAATAATTGAATGTTCATCAATTTTTGTTCTCATTATTTCCAATGATTGTTTTACTTACTTCCAAATTTTTGTACTTTCTAAATACACGATAAACAAATGTATATTTAATTTCAGATAATAAAAAATAAGTTCCAGATCAAATTGTGTCGATCAGGCAAAGTGTCGAGTTTACTCCGGCATTATTCAATTTGAAAATTTGTCTTTGCGTCACTTTTCCGTTCCTGGGGGCAAAACTAAGCCCGACGTACAGCAAAATTTCCTTAAGCAATTTTGTACCTGAAGGAACGTTCTTTAAATGTGTACCATTAAATTTGCTTGAAAATTTTAATTAATTGTTGAAAATTGCCTTTGAAAAAATTGTGTCGGGTTAGCCTTGGTCTCCCCTATCTGTAATTTTTCCAATTTTTGGGGAAATAATTGGCCGAGAATTTCCCAGGGAGCGCTATAAAGTGTATAATTTTTCGTTACTGATTTATATTAAATTGGTAATAATATTTATATTAAAATTATGTATGTATAATTTTAATATAAATATAAAAATAAAAATAAAAGCAATTAATGTTTAAAAATTATAGTATTGGAAGATGGATGAGATTATTTAAATAATTTTAGAAAAAATTTTTGATATAATAGTATAACAAATAATAATAAAGTAAATAAATTTTATAATAAATAAAGTGTGTAAGTTGAAACTTGCACATTGCTTCTTCATAGTTTTAAAGTGTTCAAATTAGAAATTAGAACATTATATACTTTCTCATAGTTTTAAAGTGTGAATGTAGAATGCTAATTATAAATTTGCACACTGAAAAATCAACATTAAATTTTGCTCAGAAAGCTTCCTCTATGAGGAAGCCAAAATAATAAAAAATGTATACAATAATTGCTTCATCATAGAGGAAGCTTTCTAAACAAAATTTAATGTTGATTTCTCAGTGTGCAAATTTATAATTAACATTCTATATTCACACTTTAAAACTATGAGAAAGTAATGTTCTAATTTTCAATTTGAACATTTTAAAACTATGAGCAAGCAATGTACAAATTTTTTTATTTATTGGCATTTTTTTCTTATATTGTCAAAAATGTTTATTTTCGCTGTAACTTCCGCAAAATTTTGAGATATCGGTCTATTTCATCTCTTTATAGTCTTTTGTACTTTTATTTCATATATAATTCATTAAGGTTTGGATTGTTGTTTCACGAGATACAGATTTGTCAAATTTTGGGGAATGCGTACACAAACATAAAAGTTTTACAAAATTGGATCTTATTAACCTAATCTTAATAAGTTATGGTAAATATTTACAATTAGGGCCCCACTTCCGATGACCTTGAATTTGACATATATTGTCAAGGATACCCTCCCGAGTAACATGCAAGTGAATTTAGTCGTGGGTCAATTTGTTAAAAAGTTATTAACAAATAAAGTTTAAAAAATATAGCAGCTATTTTGAGTATTGGAAGGCATAAATGACTAACATTACGTTTTTTTTGTTAAAGCAGAGAATACTTTATTTCGCGAGAAAGTCGTTGCTTTACCAAAACACAACATTTAAAGCAGTAAATTGAAGTCTTTTTGTTAAAGCACAGAATACTTTATTTCGTGAGAAAGTCGCTACTTTACCAAAACACAACATTTAAAGCAGTAAATTGTTGATAAATTGTACATTAAATGTATGTGAGTATTGGAAGGCATAAATGACTAATATATATGTCGAAATAGTTCACGCATACACTTTCCACGCGAGACGAGTTGTCACATGGGTTCGTGGCGCGCTTTACAAGCTCGTTTATTGTATATCGCTACAAATATTCACACAGATGATCGACTAACTTATCTTGTTTAATACCACCTCTACCTAAACGAGCTTGTAAAGCGCGCTACGAACCCATGTGACAACTCGTTTCGCGTGAAAAGTGTATGCGTGAACTATTTCGATATATATATTAGTCATTTATGCCTTCCAATACTCAAAATAGCTGCTATATTTTCCAAACTTTTTTTGTTAATAACTTTTTAACAAACAATGACCCCCGACTAAAGTCACTTGCATGTTACTCGGGAGGGTGTCCTTGACAATATATGTCAAATTCAAGGTCATCGGAAGTGGGGCCCTAATTGTAAATATTTACCTAAGTTATATATAAAATAGGGGTTGAAAAAAGCTGAAGAATGTAATATAGAATAAAAAAATAGAGATATTTTAAAATTTGTGAAGTTACAGCAAAAATAAACATTTTTCCAAAAATTCAGAATTAAATATAAGCTTAAGTTTTTTCCGATCCTAATCCAATTCCTTATGCATATACTTATGCAAGTTTGTTTGGATAGACCCTTAAGATCTATCCAGACAAACTTGTATAGTGCATAAACATAATAAGCATAAGAAAATTGATTGGTTTATATACATGTGCATAAGGAAATAGACCAATCCATTTCCTTATACATATGCACTTATGCAAGTTTGTCTGGATAGACCCTTAGGATCTCTAGGTTAACCGAAATTCTCTAG